>NDFZ01004280.1:0-49969 GCA_002192655.3 Mamestra configurata
CAGGGTCCAGGTGTTGATTAGGAGGTTAGGGTTTTGGCGGGTAAGGAGTTTGAGTAGTGCCGGGCTCTGGCCAAAGTTCGAGCCACTTTCCATGGAAGGTCATTGTCTATCTTTTCCACGAGTATACAACGTTGAGTCTGCCCAGGATTCCGAGGAAGACTAACCGGCACAATCATTTCCGATCTCGGAGGAAGAACAGTCTTCTTTAGGCTGTACACATTTCCTGGTAACGCCCCTTCCATGAAAAGTTCCTCATGTCCACATTTCATAACTCCTTGATTGATGTCGATCTCACAACAATTATTTTTCATAAAGTCTAAGCCCAGGATGCAATCGTCCATTATATCGGCCACGACAACATTATGCCGGTATATTCCGTTGCCTAGCTTCAACTCCATCTCTCTCTCTCCTCGGACAGGTATACGCTGACCAGTGGCTATTACCAAATTTATGCGGTCTCGGTTGTGTACGGAGTCCCCAAGAAACCGACTCACAAGTTGGGAACTGTCAACCGTGCGAGAAGCTCCCGTGTCTATAGTCAGCTTACAAGGCCTTCCGTTGACCTCGCCCTTGATGATTAGGCTATTCCCGTCATGGGTTTGTGAGATCGAAATCCTTGGGGCTCTTTGAACATCAGCCAGCACCCGCCCCGCAGTCCTTCACTCGTTTCCCTGCTGTTGCTGGGCGGTGCTGTTAGCCGCCCTACCCTCTGGAGATTGGCTACCTTCCCTTTCTGCAGTCCGCTTAGGGCAACTGGATCCCTGGGCCCCTTTCCCCACAGCCGTAGCACCTAGGACTGTATCCTTTAAAACGGTCGCGAACCGTAGCCGCTGTAACCTCCGTGACGCGATGGGAACGATGATCCTGCCGCACAGCTTCCACCTCCAGGGCATGAGTCAAGGCGTCCTTAAGCGTCCCGTAGTGCCCAAGCCTCACAGCAGCTCTAACTTCATGGTCGCGGATGCCGTCAATGAATGCCTGTACCAGATTCCCTTGAATGAGTGCGGGTAAAGACTGGTATGCTTTACGAAGCAGTTTCTCCACTTCAAGGGCCCACTGCTGCAGGTTTTCACCGCTGCGTTGCACACGATCCTTGAGCTTCGCCCGAAACACGTGTTCCAGATGAGCGTCGCCATATCTAGCTTCCAACGCCTCAAGGAGCTGCTCATAAGTCATTTCCTTATCGAGAGCTTCCAGGACAGTTAAGGCCTGGTCACGCAGGCCTAGGGTGAGAGCAGTCATGGCCTGATTTTTACTCCACCCATTCGCCTTCATAACAGCATCAAACTGTCTTCTGTAGGCTGACCAGGAAGATGTCACATCGAACGGCGTCACATTGAATCCACGTAGCGAAGGTGTAGCAGCTACTGACACTGCCACCCCATCTCCAACTTTAAGGTTGTCCATTGTTTTTTTTATTTCAGAAATTTGGGTTTCAGCTTCTATCAGCCGGTTCTCGTGCTGAACTACCTTATCTTGTACGACTTTAATTTCTTTGCCGAAAGTGGAGTGCAGATCCTTCATGAATAACGTCTGTTCTTCCTGGCGGCGCATCTGCTCCTCCTTGTCACGCTGGAGCTGTCTTCCAACCGACAGGCCTGTTCCTCCTGTCGGCGGGCCTGTTCCTCCTTGTCACGCTGCAGCTGTTCTTCCAACCGACGGGTCTGTTCCTCCTGCCGGCGAGCCTGTTCCTTTTTGCCACGCTGCAGCTGTTCTTCCAACTGGCGGGCCTGCTCCTCCTGACGGCGGGCCTGTTCCTGCAGCATCAGCATCAGAGCAGCAAAGTCTGGTGCTGCAGATGCTGGCCCTCCGACGTCTGCGGCGTTATACCTCCAAAACGCCTCTGGTCCGTCTCCTGCTGACGTTGACTCCGGGTACGGATACCCTCCGTGTCGTCCTTTGGTCGAATCGGCATGGTTTAAATATCCACTCTTCTGACACCAATTGTTACGAGCTTGGGGTTCGAGACAATAAAAACAGCCGATTAAATAACCAAAATGACACTTTAATTTAACAACACTAATTACCACTTTAAACTAATAAAACACAAGTTCACTACTGATCACTTTATTCGCACTTGAAGATCGCTTCCGAAGTATTCGCTTGTATCGCTAATCTAATACTGACTCGGTCGCGGACTACGCACTCCTTATATAGGACAGTTAGTTCTAGAAACTTCTATTCTCGAAACATCTGGAATGTTCTCGTAAGTACCGCTGCGACTGACCAGATATCGGGAAGTGTAGAATGTTCTGGCAAAGAAATGTCTAGAAGGTACTTGACCCTACTAGTTCTGCTACTCGATACTAGATGGCGCTGGTAGTAACTTAAGGTACCCGACATTAATTCTGGCGCGTAACAGTATCAACATTACAGTTTCATGACGGTGACAGAGCTGAGCAATTCCCAAGAAGTCCTATTGAAGTTTGGCATCAACATTTATGCTCAATACAATAATAGCCTCGACAGTTTCAAACATTATCAGTTTATCACACGTCTACAGACCCCTGTGGATGTGTGACCACCCATTCGTATAATTAGACTCCTCTCTGATTGATTTGGAAAGCGCGGTAAGCCGTTGGCCGGTGCCGAATGTAATTGATATTAGATTTTTGTCGAGGATAGTCGGAACCCAAAAGTCTGACAGCCAGCCTTGCCATGGGATGTCTTGTTACCCAGTTTCTGAGTTGTTGAGGTCAGACTGCATGCAGTCCAAGTGAAATACTGGTATTCACCTGGTTTCGATTAGACTGGCATCTGACCCCAATATACATAGTTGGAAAAAGGCTGGGCAGATTGATTGATAAAGATTGATAGGTCTTGAAGTGTGTGCTGTTTCATTTGACTACATTATATATATGTATGGCAAAAACGAGTAAACATATGGAAATTTGTTCTATTTTCTACAAGGTCTGCGTAATAAACAAGTCTAGATGTTATCAGCACATTATTGTTGTTATGTATGCGTGCTAATTGATCCCGACAAAGTTGGAAAAAGACTGGGACGATATGGTATCGTCAATACCTCTGGGTACATTCAAAATACTTTGATATTCGATTTCCTTTTGTAAATACTAAGAATAGAAAGGGCCCAACTGGATAGACCCTGCTGTGCTCTCAAAGGTTCTTTAGAATAAATTCATTATTTGAAAAGTGGAGGAGCATCTTCAATTTTTAATTAAAACAAAATTGGCCCCGTTTTGGATGGAAATCGAATCTAAGTGCCATTTCTGTCAGACTGAAATGGCTTCTGCACAGGCGAGCGCACGTCAGTGGAAACATCTGTAGTTAATGGAATTACAGGCCAAATTATACTACTTGTTACCTTGGTACCTTCATTCTACATTATTCTTCGCTTAGACAGGTGCTGCCACAACACCACAAAGCACACAGTCCGGGCAAGCAAGTGTTGTATTTAAGGACAGCTTTTCCTGTGAACACCCCCCTATAATAAGAAAACTGTGTTCGATAAGGTTTTAATTTGCACGCAGATTTAGTTGAAAATAATAGAATTTGAATAGAGAGTGGTCCACTGGTAGTGTTGACCTTAGGCACAACACTCACTCATACTGATGAGCTTAGGCTGCGACTTCATACACAAGTCATTTGAATTCAGTAATCTGTGTCTATGAAGCCATAAAATTGCCAATTACTACTTTTATTTGAATAAAGAGTGGTCCACAGGTAATGTTGTCCTGAGGCACAACACTTATACTAATGAGCTTAGGCTGCGACTTCATACACATGTCATTTGATTTCACTTATCTAAACTAATATTATAAAGAGGAAAGATTTGTTTGTTTGTTACGATTAGGCTCAAAAACTGCTCGACCGATTTTAAAAATTATGTCACCGTTAGAAAGCTACTTCTTCACCAAGTAACATAGGCTATATTTAATTCCAAAAAACTTGAAATATGTAACCCCAAGGTGTAAAAAACATGACATAAAATGGCTTTAATCGCATGCACTGCGAAAACTATTGACGATACATAAAAATAATGTACCACATAATTAAAGTACTCATTATTATCTAGAAAAAAATTTGCAAGGCTATTCGCTAACTATTATGGTTAAGTCACAATGACCGCTTTTTGTTAAAATTATTCAATCAAAACCCAGTTGGAAAGATAAAATTATGATTTTGATATCAAGATATTAATTGTTATCCATTCAAATAGTTTGATGAATTCAGGTTGATTATGAACATGTAAATTACACTTTAAATTATTCAAATCGGACCTTGCGTTTCAAAGTTACGACGTCTATAAAAATGCTCTAAGTAAGAAAAATGCTGGTCTGTGTTTATTTGTATGAAACTATATAATTGCCAATTACTGTTTATGAATATGTTATGGACCAAGTAATAAATTGGGTCATGTTTCATAATGCCCGGGCATTATGAATAATGACAAGCTACTTAGGGCGAAATAAATCATTATAATTTGTAGGTACTTCCTTATTTATAACATTGTCTAGCTAGACATTATGAATAATGACATGTGGTTTTCAGGCAATCTGATAGTCAAAGATCGGAATTAGGTAGAGACCGTATGTATTTAAGTACTTGCATCGAAATGTTGATAAATATATGGATCTTCCCGGGATATCTAATAGACAATCCCGTGTGGCCAACAATATTACAAATAAATAATTATAATTTTTCTTTTGTTCTCACAAGCTATGTTGTGCGAACTACAATGTGGCAACATCGCGCGTGTGCGCATTGAAATTTTGCAACTTCGGACATCCGATGTCGTTGATGTAAATTTGGTTGATAAAACGTCGCGCTGCACGCGTGGTTAATGGTTTAAATTGTGACAAAGTAAATACCTTTTTCATTAAATAAATCACGGGTTTTTCTGCTCTTTAATATTAATTTCCGGATTTGATGCATATCCACTTTATTCGTACGCTGTATGAAATCAACATAAATAACTCTACCTAATTCCGACCTCTGCTGATAATACACAGGTACATTGCATGGGTTGCGGGAGAACGGCGCGGTTTAATCAGTGGCCTAAGTGTCATCAACAGCTAGGCAAATAACTTAATTCAATATCGTTTAATGATTTGCCTAGCCAAGTAGTGAAACATAGGGCACAGAGAGCTCAGGGTACCGGTTATTATCATGATTAGGTACGAATGATATGACAGAAGCTAGAGTGAGCAAGCGAAGCGAGCGAACTTTGCTTCCGTTATGCAATTCATGTTAGGTTCCTTTAAACCCACACAGAAATACGAGCCTCGCGCAGCTGGAATCGGTCGTTGAGGTTAGAATGTTGAAATTTATTGTTATTTGAATTTATAATTTCCAAAATTAAATAGGTATATCATTTAATTTCGTCACACGGTGCACGGTTACCATATTCTATGAACGGCCGCAGTATTATGAGTATAATTTTATTTGTATGATAAATTCCACTTCATTTATTTTTTTATTACCATAGGTCAGCAGAGTACCTACCTATCTAGGAAACGAAAGATTTTATTTGTTTTTAAATATAGATTCTACGTTTAAAACAAAAATAACAGTAATAAAACCAGGTTTAATTATTCTGCCCCATACCTATAGTATCACCTGAAAAGCATTATAAATAACTAGCTTTTGCCCGCGACTTCGTACGCGCATATCCCGTGTTTTTTTTCATTCCCCTAACGTATAACCTATACCTTTCTAATGAATGTGGCTATCATAATAATATGCAAAAAGAATTTCCAAATCCGACCGGTACATCCAGAGATTACCACGTTCAAACTAACAAATTCTTCAGTTTTATTATACAAGTATAGATTTCCGCAAGATTTTATAATTTCAAAAGTTGTTATCACACTGCCCTCACATAATGCCCTTACATTTTTCGAACTGCGCGGGCATTTTTTACAATGGAAATCACTTGGTCCATAACAAAACATATACCACGATTTTATTATGACATTGTTTTTTTTTTTTGCAGACAAATCTGATGTATCTACTTGCGAAGTTTTTGAGTTACGAGATTCGCTCAGTCAAGCGGATTTATGTTGTTGGTATTCTGTGTGTTGCAGGTTTTGCGTTATCTATACCCCTGCTTGCTGTGAGTATAGAATTGTAATATATTTTTCTTTTTCGTCCATAAAAAACTCAAACTATTTACTGACAAATTGTAGCCGGCAAGCGCCACCGCGGTGTACGCGGCGGTCATTGGAAGAGCCCAAACTCCTAATGTTCGGTTACAGTCATCCCTGGGCCACTTTTTATTTTAAATAATTCACTATTTTCCAAACAAGACTGGCAGAAGGATCCGCCGCAGACACCGCTTCGGTCGCAATGCTACATGCGTCGCCGCGATAAACGCCGCGTATGACGTGACGTGGCCATCCGCGGGTTTCGCCTGCATTTCGAGCAAACGCGTGTAAAATCGCTTCTCCGTAACCGCTCTCATACAACACCATATGTTTAAATTTAGTGCATCTCCGCCACACGCGACGCGCGACGCCCCGCGTCTGCGTAAACGAGGAGTAATATAGATTCACTTCAGAATCTAAATGTGGTTGAAACCATATAAGAGTCAAAAAAGCGTCTCCACTTAAATAGCGCTTACAAAGACACGGCACTAAGTGATTTCGCAGCTCCCTAGACATAAGTATGTGTATGTCATCGGAAAATAGCAAATTTTGTAAGATAATAAAATAATTTGAGAGGGTTGTCTATTGTTTACCCGAAGATTATACATAACATTTAATGCCATAATAATTATTAGACAAATATTTATATATTCTATGCATAGTTGATAGTGGGGTTGGTCGAAGGAGCCCCGCTTTGCGGGGCTCCTACTTCTGTGTGGTTTATAAAAAAATATCCACGAACCACTAATCTAACCTACCCGAGTCGGAGTGCCCTATAGTCCCGATTGCATCCAGTTTCTCCTGATATATGTAACAACCGTTACATACCCAATGTGGATGGCAAATGATGTTATGGCATATGATAATAATGGCATGTGATAATTAGGGCATGTGATAATTAGGACATGTGATAATTAAGGCATGTGATAATTAGCGCTTACAATGATTATGATAAATGATGCTATGGTAAGTGACTTTATGGGAAACAAAGCTTCTAGCACATGACTAATATAGCAAATAAGAGTAGGGCAAAGGAATATTACGTCGTATAATATTATGGCTGTTGACTATTATGGCAAATTACATTACAATTTATCTGTTTTGATGTGATAGTTAAATTGGAAACTTGGCCCCTCATTGGTCTTGGTTGGTGTGAGCTCATATCTGAACAGACCAATCAGAGCCTTGTTTCCAGGTTTACTATCACGGGAAAACGGATAAATTGTAGACTTGTGCTCTGATTGGTCGCCATTTTATGTCAGTCCACAATTTCTCGGAATGACTTCGAGATATTATATAATATCAAATTTTGATACGTAAAAACGTATTCTAAATGTTTAGTTAACAATATATCGAGAGCTTATAATCTCTCAAGTTATTTTATAATCTAACGGAGTTTGCCATTTTCCGGTGACATATATATATAAAAATCTCAAAGTATCATCAGAAGGAGAATACGAAGTTTAGTAACGCAAGCTAACACAAGTCACACAAAGAAAAAAAGGTATCCATAATCTGATATGTCCTGAGGCTTTAGAAAAATGTCATTCTGCCAGCGGTAGCGTGGCGAAGGCGTTGTCAAAACTGTTGTTATAAAATATATGTATGATAGTCTGTAAGGTATATATCGATACTTTATGACTCAGACGTAAACGCCAAAAGGCCACTTTTAAGGAAAAAAAAAATATACATAATATATTATAATTATAACTTTTTGGTTTCAAGACAAGAGAATTTGGGCCAAAAATGAACTTACTCCGTTCATTTTAGGCCCAAATTCTTAAATTTTGAAGATAAATGGTACGATTATATCAAATTTAGGATAAATTAATAAATAAAGAAAATAGGATTGCTATACGCCCCAAACAAATAAAAAAAATGTTATTTACAATACATAAAATGTTGTTTATAATAACCCTAAATTTTACTTTGTCTGTAGAATGTTTAGGGTGTATAGGTCACTTAAAGCGTCCTTCTTGCTGAAAAGGGGTATATTAACAGTCAACGGAGAAATATTACTTAATATGTACACCATTATGATAAACGGTTAGGGTTTATACGTCGCTACAAACATCTATTGTTGTAAAGAAGGGGTATATAACAGTCACCGGAGAATTATTTAGCTTATATATACACAATGTTTTTAACTTCTTGATAATTATTTTTAAATCAAAGTCAGCTCCTTCTAAAATAATAAAGAAATTTATGGCGAATTTTTCACGTCCAATTTTTATCAATTTTATGTATCGATAAATCAGTAAATACATCAAAACAAAATAGAAATACAAGGAAAAAAAAGCAAATAAAACTGTAATCTATATAAATAAAAATGAATCGCTAAATGTGTTGCTAAGCGAAAATACTTGAGAGGTGTCAAGGGACACCCCGATTGGAACGAAGTTCCAAATAAATATCATTTCTCATTTAATATCTAAACTACTCAACTCTTCTGCAGATTGAAAGCTTCAGTATCGCTGTGTCATAACTCATAGCACTCATTCTCGTAGCCTACTTGTTATCCTTGAAAAAAACACCATCCCTGTTCTGTTTCTTGATAGAGAAGTGAAACCGCATGAAATAGCTAGTATTTAATCAAGTAAAAAAATATAAATGTTTTAAAATATTTGTATCGTTTTCAGCTTCAATTTGTTGCGTTCGAACGATCGCCAATTAAGTCTATTACGCTAAATAACTGACACGTTTCATAGTTTTAAAACTGTTTGTTCATAAAATAGGGCAGAAATCATGCAAACATTTTTTTTTTGTTTCGAATGTTTCGTATTTGAAATTAATACCAACTTTCTATTCTGGATTGTGTGTACCTGAGAAGTTTTTGGGTACCNAATAGGGCAGATATCATGCAAACATTTTTTTTTGTTTCGAATGTTTCGTTTGTAGTATTTTTTATTTTTTTTTATTTTTTTTATTTTTTTTTATTTAATATGGGTTTGCTCTTGACTCTAGTCTAGGTCATAGATGACAGAGACAAAGTCGACGATGGAGCGAGCTTACCCAGAAGAAGCCTGTTCACTCTAATTTTGAAGAGATTAGGGTNATAGGGCAGAAATCATGCAAACATTTTTTTTTTGTTTCGAATGTTTCGTATTTGAAATTAATACCAACTTTCTATTCTGGATTGTGTGTACCTGAGAAGTTTTTGGGTACCTACTTACAATGACATATAAGTTACGAGACTCCTTTTTTCAAAATAGTCAATACTAATAATTATTATAAACGGTAAAATTCTTTGTTCCGTTCTACTGTAGATACAGAGCCGATTAAGAAAACTCATTCATGAAGAGGCTGTTTTTTTGTCTTCGAAAAATCATCATATTCCAATAAAATCTTCTAGGATACAATAAAAGGAGCTGAGCCGCGGGAAAACTTAGTGTCTAATCAATTACTTTTATCAAAATATTTGTATATTATATTTTGGCACATTATTTCGAAATTAAAACCAATTCTTCTTCGAAAGTCAAACATAAAAGAAACAAAAGACAATCAAAAAAGTGTCGTTACAACTTTTCGTATGAATTTTTCCGTCTAGCCCCCTTTCACAACGCGCGATAAGGAACTTCGTTCCAAAACTCGAGAACGGCTGAACCAATTTCGCTAATAATTTATTTTGTTGTGTGTTATTGTCAGGAGAAGGTTCTTATTAAAGAAAATTAAAAAAGAAAGATTAATATCCGGGCGAAGCCGGGGCGGTCCACTAGTAGTATATATATACTACTAGTGGACCGTACCTACAATGAAAAAACTATGAAAAAATATGTTGACTTGAGCCGCAGCTCGACGAGCACGCCTACCACCTACGGCCTCATCGTTCAGCTCCGCCTCGCCGCCGCCGGAACCTAGCCCCACCGTGAGTGCTATGATACCGGCCGTGGCAGTTGCGTCGAGCTCAAGTTTAGTGAAGTGTACTTCTCGCCGTCCACGTCGACGAAGAGGACGCCGGCCGCCGGGTGGCTTAGGAACTCGAGGCCCACCAGCCTCTGATAGGGTCCTAGCTCCCGGTGGAAGTGAGCAGCGCATGTGATGGACGCAAACCATCAATGAAAAAGTCATACATGCAAATTCAATCTAGTGTTTCACCGCGACCCAACAACGTCGGTGAAGATGATGATGGGGCTATACCCGTGAGTACCCAACCCAATGCAATGAGCGATTGAGGAGCGCTTTGGACGATGCTTTCCTAGAGTGTCGCTACACACCGCCTGAGCTTAGACTCTGTCTACCTCGTTTCCACATGCATAATAAAAACAGGGCGCTGGTGTGTGCTCTAGATTCGCAGCTAGCAAATTGTTTTGATATCAGCGAAGACCTCGCCGATACCCACTCGATCTCAAACTGTGCGGCTGCAGCGGCATGTCGTGTAGCTCATGTCAAATTTCCCAATAGTGACAGAGTTACACGACCAGCTTGGCAGTGCAGGACCGAGCGTCGTATCGGTGAGGCTAGAGCACTCATCGGCAAACTTATCTCCTTCAGGGAGGGCAACACTCGCCGTAGAGTGATGTGCTTTGTGACGCGGGCGTTCTCGGGACGACTGATACTAGTCCTCGGGATTATCAGTCCCGCGTCACAGAGCGTATCGACTTCCTGAAGCAGAAAATCTATGCATGGGCAAACCGTATACGATGATATAAGCGGCGAGTGGACCGACACACTCAGAATCGCACATTCCAAAGCAATGAGAGGTGGGTTTATAGGACTTGGGAGCGACCGGACCAAGGTGTGACTGATACGCGCCTACCGGATGATGACGTCATGTATTCATTCTGGCGCAACAACTTTTCGGTGCCTATCAGTAATACCGAGGGTGATTGCACTCGGGAGGTCGACCGCGCGTGCGATCCGATACCAGAAATGAGGGGAATTACCATCAGCCCCCAAGATGTAGCTCGTGCAGGCCGTCCGATGCCTAACTGGAAATCTCCAGGGCCTGATGGGCTGCACAATTTTTGGATCAAATGGTTCAAAAGATCATACGCTCACTTGACATCTCAATTCCAGTCTGCCTTAGAGTCAGAGTCACTGCCCCAATTCCTAACTACTATTCCACCTACTCCATAAATCAAGTAGTACCATGAGCCTAAAAATTATAGACTGATCACGTGTTTACCGACGGTCTATAAAGTTCTTAAATCCATTTTAAGAACAAAAATTAACGATCACATTGAAACTAATTCAATAATGTCTACCTCTCAGAATGGATTTAAGAACGGGTCCCGCGGTACTAAGGAGTTGCTCCTCATCGATGTTGCCATTAGCCAACAGGTTACAAGATGGCCTACGACTCGGTGCCACATATATGGCTCATGAGGGTGCTGAAGCTGTATGTTGATACAGTTCTAAGCACCTTCCTGATGTCGTGTATGTGGCAGTGGGCGACGGTCCTTCGCTATCCAGGATGTCGACAGATCCAGAAGAACAGCGATCCGATAAGGATCGAGCGTGGCATATTTCAGGGCGACAGCCTGAGTCCATTGTGGTTTTGTCTAGCCCTCAACCCTCTCAGTACACTGCTGGAAGGTTTGGGCCAGGGCTACCGGTTGAGAAGAGGTGGTCAGGTCATATCCCAACTCCTTTACATGAATGACTTGAAACTCTCTGCCCCCAACAACTTGCAACTGATGAAGCTACTGACGATCACAGAAACCTTCAGTAGCGCCATCAGTATGGAATTTGGTGTGGATAAATGTACGGTCATGCATGTGAAGCGAGGGGAGATTATGGAATCCGTGGGAACCAAACTCTCGGATTCCATACACCTTAGATCCCTCAGCTCAACCGAAGCTTACAAGTATTTGGGTATGTCGGAAGCGTTGGGCATCAATGCTGCCGGCGTGAAACAATCGTTGAAGGAGCGCTTCTTTGGCCGCTTGAACAAAGTACTAAAAAGTCTTTTATCAGGCGGAAACAAGGTGCGCACCTTTAACGGTTGTATCATGTCGGTGTTGATGTACTCTTTCGGCACACTCAAATGGGCTGAGACGGAACTTGACGCCCTGGATAGGAGGTTACGCTCACTGCTTACCGCAAATCGGATGCATCACCCACGGTCATCTCTGTTTATTTCGCGGAAGTGCGGGGGTCGTGACTTCCTAAATGCTAAGACCCTGCACAACCGCGAGATATGCAGCCTTAGGGAGTTCTTCCTGGAAGCCAACGTGGGTATGCATCGGGATGTGGTAGCAGTGGACAAAGTCCTTACTGCGCTCGCCTTGGCTAACGAGAACTGGCGCAAACCTGTGGTATTATATACTTATGACCGCAGGGAGGTATGGCAGAGCAAGGAGCTTCACGGACGCTTTTAAGCAGGTCCTACATGGGCCCGATGTAGACTTTTTAGCGTCCGTAGCCTGGCTGCGTTTTGGTGACCTCTTCGAGGAAACCGAAGGTTTTGTCTGTTCGTTTATGGTCGTTATCATGACGAACATACGTAAGTTATGATGACGAACAACTTCCGGAAGTACATTGTGAAGGACGGTACGCTTGACATATATCGGGCATGTCACCGGCCCGGGGAATCCATCCGCCACATTATTTCCAGTTGTTCTAGTCTGGCTAACGGAGGCTATTTGCACAGGCACAACCTTATAGGCAGGATTATCCACCAGCAACATGCTCTTAAATACAATCTTGTGGAATCGGAAGTACCTTACTATAGGCCCGACCCAGTTCTCGAAAATGGCAATTGCACGTTGTATTGGGATCGGTCTATCATCACTGACAGGACTATTGTTGCCAATATGCCTGACATAGTGGTGATAGATCGACTAGAGCGTCGCGCAATGATTGTTGATATAGCAGTCCCTCATGACGAGAACCTCGTGACGACTGAGAAAGATAAACAAACGAAGTATCTTGACTTGGGTCGCGAGGTTGGCGACATGTGGGATGTGAACACAACTGTCATTGTGCCGAACGGCCAATGGCATAATTGCCAAGAGCCTCGACCAACATCTAAAGAGGCTCTCGATGGGCAGCTGGATCAAGGGCTTGATCCAGAAAGCAGTACTCCTGGACACGGCGCGCATAGTTAGGAGGTTCCTTCCTCAGGGACCATGACCACCGGTAGCTTGGACCCTGTTCCCGATACCGGTGGGCTACTATTTTTTATATTTTCAAATATTTTTATATCTTTATCTTTTAATATTTAAAAATGTAATTTATATGTTTATAAAATGAATAAAGGAAATAATAAAAATACATTATTTCATAAAAATACAGATTGAGACATGTTTTATCCAAAGACAACTTGAATGCACTTACTTTGGTAGAAACACAATGCAATCCAAATCGAAGAACTATAATCCATTCACAATATGGGAAACCCAGGCAGGGTTTCCCATATTGTGAATGTCAAACTAGGTAACCTGTATCTTGAAAAACAGTGATCCAGCTATAAATGAGATGCTATAAGTATAATAGTGGACTATGTCCATTTACCTGAGCTATTGAGAATAATAAGCCAATTTAATTTATAAAAGTATATATTTTATATGTGATGTGATGTGATGTGTGTATGTGTGTGTGAGTGTTTGTGTATGCGTGTGTGTGGGTGTGTGTGATTGGAGATATGTAGGTATTAGGCACCGTACTTAAGTAAGGATTCTGTTTGTAGATAGTCACGCTCCAATAACCATTCCGTTTTGATTTTAATTCATGTTTATTTAGATCGATAATGTTTTAATTTTTTGTGAATTTGTTTGTAGATATGTGTACTTAATGTGTAGTATTTGTGTTGAGCGAAGGTGGTTTTGTGAGGAATACTTAAGGGTAATTTCTTTCTTTTGGCGGGTCAGTTGGGGGGACGCTAGCATGATTTCTAACAGTAGACTGCAGTACAAAAAGCTGGTGCACTGAAAGTACTTTACAATCAGCGTATAGTTGCGTAGTGGGATAGCGATATGGTTTGCGCGTCATCACCTTCAGTACGGCTCTCTGCGCTCTTTCAATCTTCAGAAGACTGGTTTTATTTGCATCACCCCATACTGTGATGCAATATCCAATGACGGATTGATATAATGCATAGTACACCATTTTCAGAGTTTCAGGCGCAGCTGAGTCTCGTAAGGGATTTGAAGATACGCAAAAGTTTCGTAGATTTACTGGAAATAGCGTCAACCTGTTTATCCCATCGTAATCCTTCGTCTATTTGGACACCCAGATATTTCACATTGTCAGCTCTTGTAAGTGCCGGACATGAGCCATTTGGGGATTGTTTGGAGCAGGTGTGCGCTGTTATGGAGAAAGTTTTGTCGGGTAAGTTGTTACGGCGGATAGCGAACGGAATGTTTCGCCGTTTTCTCGCAGTTTAAGGTAAATAAGTTTAGGTTTAGTCATTCCATTATACGAGTTATTGCCGTTATTGCGTAACGCTTGACGCTATCCCAAGTTGGTCCGTAAACTATGACTGCGGTGTCGTCTGCATACGCAATGATCTTGGAGTTGGGGATGGTCATTCTGCACAACTCATTGGAAGAGGGTGGGGCCTAGAATGCTTCCCTGAGGTACACCGTACGTGATTGATATTTCCTCACTCATATGCTCACCGATTTTTACTCGTAGGGTTCGGTTGTTAAGATAGTCTTTAAAAATTTCGAGGGTTTTTCCACGTACCCCTTGGAGTTCTAATTTAGAGATAAGTTTGGGAACAGATACTGTGTCAAAGGCTTTAGAAAGGTCTAGGAAGATCCCTAGACTTTTAACTCTACTATCAAGCTTCCTAGCAACGAATTGAGTCAGCTCAAGAACTGCATCTTCAGTTGAGATTCCTGAGCGAAAACCATACTGATTATCAGCAATGAGCTGATGTTTGTTGAGGATTTTTTAAAGCCATTATTTTGGATCCTTTCTAGTATCTTAGAGAGTGCTTTTAGGACCGATATGGGTCTGTAATTGCTGACACAGTTTCTGTTCCCTCCCTTATAAATCGGATGGACGATGGCTTTTTTAGCGCATCAGGAAAGATGCCTTGAAGGCAACAGTTAAAGATATACTCCAATGGTGGCGTCAAAGTCTGGCGGCAACTCTTCAGCACTAGGGGGGATGTACCATCCCAACCTATGCGGAATCACTTTGCAGTTGCAGAATATGGGACTCCACTCCTGATTCATCAACCTTAACTATCACCAGAGAGTTGGCGGGGCTGGATGAGATATTTTGAGATGATCTCTTAGGTGGGTTTGTAGGTTGGTGAGATTAGGACAAGATTTTTTCTGCCAAGTTAGTGACTATATTATTGAAAAATCTACACACTTCGTTTACGGATGATATAGTGTTATCACTGATATCCAACAGTTCGACCGGGACAGTTTTCTTTTTGCTGGTATTGGTGATTTGTTTTATTGTTTTCCAAAGCGCTTTTGGGTTTTTAACGGATTTTTCTAGTTCGCTTTTTTCATGGGCTATTTTTAGTTTCCAGAGGAGGTCGTTACAAAAATTCCGGTATCGCGTATAGGTAATTTTCAGGATAAGATTATTGGGATCTTTTCTTGATCTGTTGTGCAACCGGTCACGATTTTGTATACACTTTAATAGGCCGGTGGTTATCCACGGTTTCATTATTCTTTTCTTCCTTGGGACTTTAATTAGTTTAGTGTGTTTGGAGATTTCTGAAGAGACAATATTTATGAACATATTCATGGATAAATTGGGATCAATTATTTTGTATAATGGGGTAAAATCAGAGTTTTCTAAATCTAACTTGACAGCATCGTAGTCTATGCAGGTAGTTTATTGTAGAGTGGAGTGGTTTATTATCAGGGTTTGTGTTAGCAATAGTAAGTAGCACCGGTTTGTGGTCCGTGATGTGTGAGTCTAGTATAAGGGTAGTAACAGGAAGGGTAGTTTTAACGAGTGCATGATCTAAACAGCTATCCAGCCGAGTGCTGTACCTGTGGGTTGGAAGAAGACTTTGTGAGGCATTTAGAATGAGATAGTTTAAACAGCGGTTGTCTGCACTATTGGGTTTGAGGTCTTTATTAATATCACCTATAAGAATTATATTTTTGTAGGAGGAGAGGCTTATGTAGACACTATTTAAACTATCCAGAAAATTTACCGTACTTTCCTTGGAACTATATGACGGGGATCGATACACTGCTACAATAGCAATATTCTGGTTAACTATACGACTTGAGGTTCGGAGAGGCACCACATCTAAATCAAGTTTTATTGAGTGCATTAGTGTCTGGAGCTCGTCAAAGTTTTATTGAAGCTACGGATATTTAAGTGTAATATTTTTATGTTGGAATTGGTGGTGTTAACATATTCAATATAATTTTCTGGGGCACAGTTAAATGAGTTACCCACTGTTTGTGAGTCAAGCTCGCTGCATATACTATTTATGATAGCCACTGGGAGAGTGTAGAAATAACGTGAGGTGACTCAAAGCTGACTTCTTTAATTAGGATTTGTTTAGTGTTTAATATGTCGTGTTTAATTATTTTTTTGTGTAAGAGTGGTCGTTATAGCAAGTGTCATTGTGGGAGTGAGTTGTGAGTGTATTTTTGTGTAGAGTACTTATGCCATGTTGAGTTTTTATTTGTGTGGTTATGTGAGTGTTCGATGATTTGTGTATCTTTTTAGATTGAGAAACGAAAACAATATCGGAACATAACAATAGTAGACCGAAGTACGCTAATATATAGCACGCGTCTGTCACATTTCGTTCAGGTCGCTCCCAAGCTCTAAATACCCACCTTTCATCGCTCTGGATCATGCGATTCTGCGAGTATCGGTTAACCCGCCACTTATATCGACGAATACGATTTGCCCATGCACAAACTTTCTGCTTCAGGAAGTCGATGCGCTCTGTGATACGGGACGTGTATTCTCGAGGGCTGATTCCAGTCCTCAAGAACGCCCGCCTCACAAAGCGCATCACACGTAGTCGTGTATTGCCCTCCCTGAAGCAGTATAGTTTACTGATGAGTGCCCTAGCCTCATCGATACGCCGTTCGATCCTGCACTGCCAGGCTGGTGCAGCAGGCTTCGGTCGTATAGTTTCGTCTTAACTAGGGAACTTGACGTTTGCTATACGCCATGCCGCAACAGCCCCACAAAACAGGATTGAGTGCGTATCAACGAGGCTCTCGCTGCTATCAAAGGTGTTTTGCAGCAGCGAGCCCAAAGCACATACCAGCGCCCTATTTTTCTTGTGCATAGGCAACCGTGCTAGTCGGGGCCTAAGTTCGGTTTGAGTGGATCTATACTCGCGAAGCGCATCCTCCAGTGCGCTCCTCAATCTATCGTTGCACTGGCTACTTACCGTGACAACCCTATCATCTACCTCATGACTATTACGTTATTGGGCCGCGGTGTTATTGCGTCGTTAACTGGCGCTTGTATCGCGGTCTGTGTTGGGGTCGAGATGATAAGGTTGTTCAGTAACTCTGAGCGCAGCCTATCAAGTGCGGCATCGTCCAACCTGTGATTACGTTGAATGACCCGCACCTGATCCGACAATCGTTGGGCCGAGACGTTCACGGTAGGTTCCAGGTCCTGAAACAGAGACAGCATTCTGACACGATACGCAGTGAGGTTAGTTTCCCCCTCTGTAGACCCATAGTATGCGCGCATGACGTTTTCTTTCATGGACTGCGTCCATCTCATGCGCTACACACAACCACCGGTAGCGGGGACCCGGCTCGGGGACGGTTGGCCCCTAAGTCCCAAGCCCGTCGGTGGCCAGCCTCTCCCCTGCCGACGCACTGGTGTTGGCGACGTCGGCGGCGAGAAATACTCGTCGCTGGAGCTCGACGCGACTGCAACCGCCGGTGACATTGGTGATCCGCTGTCTGGCGGCGGCGAGGTGGAGCTAAGCGACGGGTCCGGGGATGGTGGGCGTACGCGTCGTGAAGCTGATCTCGTCAGCATATTAGTATTGCTTTCATGTATCGTTTATTATTTCATTAGTAAGTGACATACGTCATCTGTCCGGGTAGTGTGTTTTTTTTTTCTTTTTCGTTCATATTTTCGCCTTATGGATTCTGAAGAGTCTGTG
Source organism: Mamestra configurata (assembly GCA_002192655.3). Lineage (NCBI taxonomy): Eukaryota > Metazoa > Arthropoda > Insecta > Lepidoptera > Noctuidae > Mamestra > Mamestra configurata. Next base: position 18,124 of record NDFZ01004280.1, read on the forward strand.
TTATTGTATTAATTTCTTTCTGGAGGCTTTGTGTGAGAAAATTGCTCAAAAATCAGGTTAAAAAAGTGTTATTTGCAATTTAAATCTTCGTGAGTGAAAAAACGACTTGTGTTGCCAACGAGAGTGGCCAGGTTATTATTATTATTATAATCAATCATCAGTTACTGTTCTTCCACTTTCACCTCCGACTACACTAAGAAGGCCTCCATTCCAACCAAGGTAGTCTTGTGATTCAAACTATCACTGGAATTACCGTTATTATTGAGAATAACGTACCTACCTTCTTATGTTTTTTCTTTACCTACCTTTCTATGTTAATCGGCTATGTGTAAAACTTAATGATAATTTTGATAGGTCATTGACACTTACTTCTTTTGCATAGCTACATAATATTAATACCTTATTACATCCAATATTTAGGCATATCATTTATCTAGTAAATCAATAAATCAACTTTATTCAGATCAATATCTTAACAACATCTCTTGTGCTTGGTGAGGACAGGAATAAATCAATATCAGGCTACATTTCAATTTTATTAATTTTTATACACACCAAGAAATATTAATAGGTATATATGTTTTAGACTGAGCCTTCTCCCTGCCGGGTTCCAACATTCTGGATGCCTCTAGCTGGAAACAAGAGGTAAACATTAATAATAATTATTATTTTCTTTATTTATAATATTATACAACATAATTAAATTTTTAAATTATAAAATACAGAGATATAAAATATTTAAAAATGTAAAAAATAGTAGCCCACCGGTATCGGGAACAGGGTCCAAGGTACCGGTGGTCAGGGCCCCTGAGAGAGGAACCTCCAAAATATGCGCCGTGTCCAGGAGTACTGCTTTCTGGATTAAGTCCAGCTGCCCAACGAGACCCTCTTGAGGTGTTGGTGGAGGCTCTTGGCAATTATGCCTTTGGCCGTCACGATTATTGGCACAATGACTGCTGTATTCACATCCCACATGTAGACAAGCTCGCGAGCCAAGTCAAAATACTTCGTTTGTTTATCTTTCTCAGTTTTCACGAGGTTCTAGTCATGAGGGACTGCTATATCAAAAATCATTGCGCGACGCTCTAGTCGATCTATCACCACTATGTCAGGCTTATTGGCAAATATAATCCTGTCAAAGATGATCGGTGATCGGAATAGGCTGAGTATATTTACCAACAGTTTGTAGAACAGAGACAAAAATCGGAGACTTCCTTACAACTAAATATTTTTTTACCAGTAAATTTACCCGAACGAGATATTATTATTTTAGATATTATTTCATGGTTCATGTGATCTTAATTTCTTTAATCCACCATAAACTAACACACAAAACGCAACCAAACAACTTGGAGTCTCACAATCGTGTTTTCACTGTAGACACTGACACAAGTTTTTCCCGAGATTTGTATACTTTAACAGGAATTTCTGGGGCTGTTAGGCGTCTATTTCACTTCCCGGTTACCACAATAAATTTGTCTTCACTAGAAGTCGTATCTCTTGGTCTCCCGGGGCGCGGACGATCTTGATTACTGCAGTTTATTTGTACCGCACAATATTGCGATGAACTAGTCTTCGATAACTTGAGTTGAGATGCAATCTCACATTCAGATTTGTCTTCATTATAGAGAACAGCGACGGCAGATCGCGTTTCAATACAAATTTTGCAAACTTTTCCCATTTTAGAGACGTTTTGACTGTAGGAATCGCAAAATCAGACTAACTGTGGATATTCGTAGATAAGCATGCAAATATCGGGTTAATAAATATTTAAAATATTGTAAGAATTAAGAACATTGTAAGTAAAATAAAAGAAGTGTCAGCTGCGGTAATGAGGTATTAAAAATGTTACAATCGATTATCGGACTAGCTCTTCCTTGGCTCACATTAAAGTTTGGAAACAATGCTGTTTATTGCCCTTTAAATAATTGTAAAATAGATCATCGTCATCTACTTCAATTTTTTTTACAATTGTTTCACTTTTTTCCCGAATAATGCCGTAATCTGAATTTCGTTCTAGGACTAGCTTTAGTATATTTTCGATTACTTTATTAGAAGACCAGCTTAAAATACATCTAATGTTTTCTATTATTTCTAAGCTCTCTAATATAGATAACTGGGTTTTTTGAAGTTTAGTTATTGCTTCTTCGATAACAGTGAAGTTTTCGTTTATAAAATTCAGATCTAATTTAATGTTTTCTTCGTTTATAGCTTCTTTTGCTTTCCATATGGACAAGGCTTCGTTTCTATTAAGACAGTTTAATACATCGGATATTTTCTGAAAGTATTTTGATAAGTAACACGCTGCCTTCCCCCACCCCCACCCNTGTCAGCTGCGATAATGAGGTAATCAAAATTTTACAATCGATTATCGGACTAGCCCTTCTCGGCTCACATTGAAGTTTGGAAACAATGCTTGTTTATTGCCCTTTCCTTGACAATATTTATAAACAGTAGAATATGCAGGTGTGCAGATTACTTTTTATCACCAATAGGTATTTTGAAAATATTTACTAATAACAAAAGTTTTTTATTTGTGGTCTCAAACTTTTGACCGGCAGTGTTTATCGTTAGAATCCTTACAAATATTGCTGTGAGTGACACGAATTTTTTATGATGTCACTTGTGCAAGGCTTCGTTGCTAGATAGTTTAATACATCTGATATTTCCTGCAAGTATTTTGATAAGTAACACGCTGCCTTCAGCCATGTACCCCATCTTGTTATTACGGGTTGTGGTGGAAGTGGTATATTAGGGTACATGTTTTTGAATATTTTCACTCTATTGGGTGATTTTAAAAATATACTTTTATGTTTGATATCAAAGTATCAACAATTTCGTATTGAGAACGCACTTTTTCTGATACTCTATTTAATGCTTGTGCCAAACATCATGTTTTAATAAACGTCAGGCTCGCAACATATATGCGACGCTGTTAGTGCATAGTATTAAAATATTATTTATTTTCTCCGAAATTATTTCACCCCACATTTCACTCAGAGATCAATTTCTCTGTAACAAATTGAGCTATTGCTGCCCCACATACTGTTTCTAGTCTGTAGGTACTTTATAAGCAATCAAGTATTGTTGAGTTGCAACATTTTTATGAGGCATCACCATTAAATGCACTATATATCTGCCCATTAAATCGGTTGTTTTTTCAAGTGAAATCCATTCCTTTATCGTCTCCTATTGTATTATTAAATTGACTTGAATTGATTTTGAAAGACAATATCTAAGTATTTTTTTCGTAACAGAGGTTCAGATGGGACTTTCGTTTTTGGGCAAATACAGCAAAAATCACAGCAAAAAAATGTTCTGCATTTTTCGACAAATATTTACGGGTATGCTGTAATGCTATATTATCAACTTGATACCAAGGAATGTTACATAATACCTACTAAAAAGATTATGAAAGCAGATTGAAATTCTTCATCGTAGTTGTTCGTCATCATAACTTCGTCCATAATCGCACAGACAAAACCTTCGGTTTCCCCGAAGTGGTCACCAAAACGCAGCCAGGCTACGGACGCTAAAAAGTCTACATCGGGCCCATGTAGGACCCGGTAAAAGCGTCCGTGATGCTCCTTGCTCTGCCATACCGCCCTGCGGTCATTAGTATATAATACCACAGGTTTGCGCCAGTTCTCGTTTGCCAAGGAGAGCGCAGTAAGGCCTTTGTCCACTACTTCGGCCTCTAGAAAGAACTCCCTAAGGCTGCAAATCTCGCGGTTGTACAGGGTCTTAGCATTTAGGAAGCCACGACCCCCGCACTTCTGCGGAATATACAGCTTCATCACCGATGACCGTGGGTGATGCATCCGATTTGCAGTAAGCAGTGAGCGCACCCTTCTATCCAGGGCGTCAAGATCCGTCTGAGTCCATTTGAGTATGCCGAAAGAGTACATCAACACCAGCATGACCCAACCGTTAAAGGCATTGCTTTTTAGACCTTGTTTCCGCCTGATAAAATACTATTTAATTTTTTGTTCAGGCGGCCAAAGAAGCGCTCCTTCAACGATTGTTTCACGCCGGCAGCATTGATGCCCAACGCTTCTGACATACTCAAATACTTGTAAGTTTCGGTTGAGCTGAGGGATCTAAGGTGTATGGAATCCGAGAGTTGGGTTCCCACGGATTCCATAATCTTCCCTCGCTTCACATGCATGACCGCACATTTGTCCACACCAAATTCCATACAGATGGCGCTACTGAAGGTTTCTGTGATCGTCAGTAGCTTCATCAGTTGCAAGTTGTTGGGGGCAAAGAGTTTCAAGTCATCCATGTAAAGGAGGTGAGATATGACCTGGCCACCTCTTCTCAACCGACAGCCTTGGCCCGAACCTACCAGCAGTGTACTGAGAGGGTTGAGGGCCAGACAAAACCACAGTGGAGTCAAGCTGTCGCCCTGAAATATGCCACTCTCGATCCTTATCGGGTCGCTGTTCGCCTGGATCTGTCGACATCCTGGATAGCGAAGGGCCGTTCTCCACTGCCCCATACACGATACCAGAAAGGTGCGTAGAACTGCATCAACTTTATACAGCTCCAGCACCCTCATGAGCCATGTATGTGGCACTGAGTCATAAGCCTTCTTGTAGTCTATTCAGCATGTCGACAGATCCCATCGGGAACGACGAACCTGTTGGCTAATGGCCACATCGATGATGAGCAGCTCCTTAGTTCCTACATCCATTCTGAGAGGCAGACATTATTGAATTAGTTTTAATGTGATGGTTAGTCTTTGCTCTCAAAATGGATGTAAGAACTTTATAGACCGTCGGTAAACACGTTATCGGTCTATAAATTTTAGGCTCCGCGGTACTACTTGATTTATGAAGCAGGTGGGTTAGTCCTGTAGTTAGGAACTAGGACAGAGACCCTGAGTCTAAGGTAGACTGGAATTGAGATGCCAAGCGAGTGTGCGATCTTTTGAACCATTTGATCCACAAATTGTGCAGCCCGTCCGGCCCTGGATATTTCCAGTTAGGCAAAAGACGGACTGCACGAGCTACATCTTGGGGCTGATGGTAATTGCCCCCATTTCTGGTATCACCCTCGGTGAGACTGACAGGCACCGACCAGATGCTGCGCCAAAATGAACACAATGGCGTCATCATCCGGTAGGCGCGTATCAGTCACACCTTGGTCTGGTCGCTCCCAAGCCCTATAAACCCACCTCTCATTGCTTTGGAATATGTGATTCTGAGTGTATCGCTCCACTCGCCGTTTGTACCGACGTATACGGTTTGCCCATGCATAGATTTTCTGCTTCAGGAAGTCGATACGCTCTGTGACGCGGGACTGATAACCCCGAGGACTAGTATCAGTCCCAGAGAACGCCCGCCTCCTCACAAAGCGCATCACTCTACGGCGAGTGTTGCCTCCCTGAAGCAGATAAGTTTGCCGTTGAGTGCTCTAGCCTCACCAATACGACGCTCGACCCTGCACTGCCAAGCTGGTGCAGCTGGTCGTGTCGCTCTTTCACTGTTGGGAAATTTGACATGAGCTACACGAAATGCCTCTGCAGCCGCACAGAACAAGATCGAGTGGGTATCGGCGAGGTCTTCGCTGCTATCAAAACAATTTGCTAGCTGCGAATCTAGAGCACAAACCAGCGCCTTATTTTTATTATGCATGGGCAAACGAGGTAGACAGGGTCTAACCTCAGGCGGTGTGGAGCGAAACTCTCGGAAAGCATCGTCCAAAGCACTCCTCAATCGCTCATTCCAATGGGTACTTACGGGTATAGCCCCATTATCATCATCTTCACCGACGTTGTTGGGTCGCGGTTGGTTGTGTGGTCGGAATTGGGACCCCTATCAGAGGCCGGTGGACCTCGAGGTCCTAAGCCGTCCGGCGGCCGGCGTCCTCTTTGTCGACGTGCAGGTAGTGGCGACGTTGGCGGCGAGAAGTACACTTCACTTGAGCTCGACGCAACTGCCACACCCGGTATCACAGCACTCACGATGGGGCTAGGTTCCGGCGGCGGCGAGGCGGAGCTGAGCGATGAGGCCGGAGGTGGTAGGCGTGCTCGTTGAGCTGCGATTCTGGTCAACATATTTTTTCATATTTGGACTTGAAAAAATTTGTATTACTTGGTTGACAGTCGAGCCACTGATTATTATTATTATTATTCTCTTTATTCATTTCACATACATACTAATTTATATTTTTAAATATTTCTTAAAAAAAAACACAATAAAATAAACATTTATAATATAAAAAGCAGTAGTCCGCCGGTGTCGGGAGCAAGGTCCAAGCTACCGGTGGTTAAGGCTCCAGAGAAAGGAACCTCCTCACAATATGAGGCGTATCGAGGAGTACTGCCTTCTGTATCAGGCCCCTTATCCAACCTCGTAACGCTAGCTTCGACAGATGGTCGTCGAAGCTTTTGGCCATCAGGCCATTGGCCGTAACGACAACCGGCACAATTACAGCCGAGTCCACATTCCACATGTCGACAAACTCGTGTGCTAAGTCGAGATCCTTGATTTGTTTCTCTTTCTCAGCCTTCACGAGGTTCTCGTCATGCGGGATGATAACATCGATTTTCATTGTGCGGCGCGCTAATCGGTCTATCACCACTATGTCAGACTTATTGGCAACAAAAGTCCTATCAGTGATGATAGACCGATCCTAGTATAACGTGAAATGGTCATTTTCGAGAACTGGGTCGGGCACATACTTGTAATACAGTACTTCGGAATCTACAAGTTTGTATTTTAAAGCAAGTTGCTGGTGGATAATCCTGGCCACTTGGTTATGCCTGTGCAAGTACTCGCCGTTAGTAAGACGAGAACAACCAGAAATAATATGTCTGATGGACTCACCCGGACGGTGGCATGCCCGACACACGTCAACCGTCCCGTCCTTCATAATATGCCTCCGGTAGTTGTTCGTCAAGATAACTTCGTTCATAATCGCACAGACAAAACCTTCGGCTTCCCCGAAGATATCGCCGAAACGTAGCCAGGCCACGGACGCTGAGAAATCTACATCGGACCCATGAAGAGCCCGATAGAAGCGCTGGTGAAGCTCGTTGCCTTTCCATACCTCCTTGCGGTCATCTGTAGTAAGTATCACAGGTTTGCGCCACTTCTCTTTAGCCATGGACAACGGGGTGAGTCCCTTGTCTACTGCGACCACATCTCGGTGCATACCCTCATCGGCTTTGAGAAAATATTCTCTGAGACTGTACATCTCGCGGTTGTGGAGAGTCTTAGCATTTAAAAAGCTTTTACCTCGACACTTCCGTGGGATGTACAGTCTCATCACCGACGATCGTGGGTGATGCATCCGGTTTGCGGTCAGCAGTACGGACCCTCCTATCCAGGGCGTCGAGTTCGGTTTGAGTCCATTTGAGTATGCCGAAAGTGTACATTATATATGCATACACTATAATAAGAATAATAATCTGTGGCCCGGCTGTCAAGAAGACAGTCAAGAAATTTTTTCTCGCCGATTTTTATTGTGAATTATTTAAACCAAACCATCATAAACCAACAAAATGAACTTGAACCCGAAAACCATTAAAAAAAACAATAGCACTACAATAGAACTGAAAAACATTTAAGATAATTATGGCGAAGAAATTGTGACATTGATATCATGCTGACGAGAAGCCGCGCACGCCACCTAGCCACACACCCATCACCTTCGGTCTCGTCGCTCAGCTCCGCCTCGCCGCCGCCGGAACCCAGCCCCACTATGAGTGCTGTGACACCAGCCGTGGCAGTTGCGTCGAGCTCGAGCGACGAGCACTTCTCACCGCCCACGACGCCACCACCTGCACGTCGGCGAAGAGGACGCCGGCCGCCGGACGGCTTAGGACCTAGAGGCCTACTGGCCTCTGATAGGGTCCCAGCTCCCGGCGGAAGTGTGCAGCGCATGCGATGGACACAATCCATCAATGAAAATGTCATGCGCTCATACTTTGGGGCTACAGAGGGGGGAACTAACCTGACTGCGTACCGTGGTCGGATGCTCTCTCTGTTTCAGGTACTTGAACCAGCTGCCAACGTTTCGGCCCAACGACTGTCGTATCAGGTGCGCGTCATCCAACGTAACCGTATGTTGGATAACAGTGTGCTTGATCGCCTCCGAATGGAAATGTGTGGCCATGTTATTACTCCTCCGTCGCAGACTGTAGCACCACCACAGTCGCAAATATCCAGCCACGCTGACGAGGAGAGTAATGGCAGGGTTACAAACGTAAGTACCCAGTGTAATGAGGAATTGAGGACTGCTTTAGAGTGTGCTATTCGGGAATATCGCTACATACCGCCTGAATGAAGACCACGCTTAACTCGTTTGCCCATGCATAACAAAAATAGGGCGCTGGTAGCTGCTCCGGATTCGCAGTTGTCAAATTATTTTGATGACTGCGAAGACCTCACTGATGCACACTCGATTATGTACTGCGCGGCTGTAGCGGCATGTCGTGTAGCTCATTTCAAAATGACTAATGATAGAGTTACACGACCAAAACCAGCCGTACCGGCTTGGCAGGGCAGGATCGAACGTCGTATCGGTGGGGCCAGAGCGCTAATCGGCAAACTAATCTGCTTCAGGGAGGGCAACACTCGCCCTAGAGTGATGCGTTTTGTAAGACGGGCGTTTTCGGCGACTGATATCAGCCCTCGAGATTATAAGTCACAGAGCGCATCGACTTCCTGAAGCAGAAAGTGTATGCATGGGCAAACCGTATTCGTAGAGGCGGCGAGTGGAGCGATACACCCAGAATCGCACATTCCGAAGTAATGACAGGTGGGTATATAGGGTTTGGGAGCAACCGGACCAGGGTGTGACTGACACGCGCCTGCCGGATGATGACGCCATGTGTTCGTTCTGGCGCAACATCTGGTCGGTGCCTGTCAGTCACACCGAGGGTGATTGGATTCGAGAGGTCGAGCGAGCGTGCGATCCATTGTCAGAAATGGGGGCAATCACAATCAGCCCCCAATATGTAGCCCGTGCAGTCCGTCCGTTGCCTAATTGGAAATCTCCAGGGCCGGACGGACTGCAAAAATTTTGGATTAAGTGGCTACAAAGGTCGCACGCTCGTTTGGCATATCAGTACCAAACTGAAAGAAAGAAAGAAAATTGCATTTATTGGCACAATAATAAAATAATACTAAAAAAAAATAAAAAAATCACCTTACAAATAGAAAATATCAAAACTTATTGTGCCAAAAGGGCCTCAGCTCAGCATAATGTTAGGTGGCAACAGTAGTTATTACCACTTAACGCTGATTTTCAGCTGCAGCCCACGTGTACCATTCGCTCGAACGCGCAGTAGACATATAAATAAAATAAAAAATAATTAAAAAGTAAATAAAGTGAAGTGATAGGTTCAGAAGTGGTACTTGTAAACATAATAAATATATGTAATGTAAAATCAAAGTGAAGATGAGAAGTGTAGAATGAGCTAGGTATATTACAATTAAATAAATAGTAAATGTAAAAAAAAAACAATAATAAACATCAAAATTGATAAACTAGAAATTATAAAAAAAATCATGTCTGAAATACAAAAAAAATATATATATAATAAAAAAAATAGATTCCCACGTCATTAAAATGATATCATTAAAAATAAAATAAAATAATTTGTGTAGTAATAAAAGGTAAGAATAAAAATTAAACTATGACTCGCAAATCAACCATTTAGTAACAGCGAGGTGGCAATTGGAGTGGAGATCAAAAAGCAGATGTGGTACATTGAGTATGCTCATTTTGTTTTTGGTGTTGAAGCAGAAACTCCTTCAGCTTTACCTTAAAAGTTAGTCCACTTCCACAGTATTTTATGGGTGGAGGAATATTGTTCCAACATTTAGTCGCCGCGTACCGGAAACTACCTCTAAAAGTTGCCGACTTGTGGTGTGGTGTTAAAAGACTCTGGGCACATAGTCTTCCCTGCCCGTTCTTGTGACCTCTTGTCCACTCAAGCTTATTATATAAGTAAAATGGTTTCTGAGTTTTAATTACCCCAAATAAAAGATTTGCCAAGTGGAGTTTACGCCGTGCATTCATTTTTAAAATGTTATGCTTATTTAGATAGGGTGTAACATGACCTCTAAAAGGAATATTAAAACAAAAACGAGCGCACGCGTTCTGAAGTCTCTGAATCATTCTATTTGTTTTGGACAGAAGTCGCTCACCATAAACGACATCCGCGTAATTCAGTTTAGATAGCACCAAAGAATCCACCAGCATAATTCGCAATTCCTCACTGAGGTATGGACGAGCCTTGTACAATACTTTTAGCTAGTAGAAACAATTCCGAATCAATTCAGCCACATGTTTCTCAAAGCGAAGCTCTGTATCCAAAATGAGGCCCACGTTCCGTGTTTCGTAAACCCGTTCAATGGGTTCACCCATTACTATTACGTCACCAGTAGATTTAATTGCTTCTAACTGAGCTTTTGTGCCGAAGAGCATATACTGCCTTAGAGTCCGGCTCGCTACCCGAATTTCTTACGACAGGAGTTACCCACCTGCTCCACAAATCAGGTAGTACCGCGGAACCCAAAAATTATAGACCGATCACGTGTCTACCGACGGTCTATAAGGTTCTTACATCTATTTTGAGAGCTAAAATTAATAATCATAGTAACAGCAACAACATCATGTCTGTCTCTCAAAATGGATGTAGGAATGGGTCCCACGGTACTAAGGAGCTACTCTTCATTGATATGGCCATTAGCCAACAGGTTCGGCGTTCCCGAAAGGATCTGTCGACATGTTGGATAGACTATAAGAAGGCCTATGACTCGGTGCCTCATACATGGCTCATGAGGGTGCTAGAATTGTATAAAATTGATACAATGCTACGCACCTTCCTGATGTCGTGTATGGGGCAATGGAGGACAGTTCTTCGCTATCCAGGATGTCGAAATATTCAGAGGAACAGCGAACCGGTAAAGATCGAGCGGGGTATATTTCAGGGCGATAGTTTGAGTCCGCTTTGGTTTTGCCTAGCCTTGAACCCTCTAAGCACACTGCTGGAGAATTCAGGGCTGGGCTATCGGTTGAAGAGAGGTGGTCAGGTTATATCTCACCTCCTTTACATGGATGATTTGAAACTCTTTGCCCCTAGTAATCTGCAACTGGAGTTACTGAAGGTAACTGAAACTTTCAGTAGTGCCATCAAGATGGAGTTTGGTGTGGACAATTGTGCGGTCATGCAAGTAATGCGTGGGGAGATTATAGAATCCGTGGGGACTTAACTCTCGGATTCCATAAACCTCAGATCCCTCTCTTCAATTGAAACTTACAAGTATTTGGGTATGTCGGAAGCGTTAGGTATCAATGTTACTGACATTAAGCAATCGTTGAAGGAGCGCTTCTTTGGCCGCCTGAAGAAGATATTCAAAAGCCTTCTATCAGGCGGAAACAAGGTGCGCGCCTTCAACGGTTGGGTCATGCCAGTATTGATGTACTCTTTCGGCGTACTCAAATGAACTCAAACGGAACTTGACGCCCTGGATAGGCGGGTCCGTACACTGCTTACTGCATATCGAATGCATCACCCACAGTCGTCGGTAATGAGACTGTATATCCCGCGAAAGTGTGGAGGTCGACCTCCACTTAAATGCTTCTTAAATTCTAAGGCTTCTTAAATGCTAAGACTCTCCACAATCGCGAGATATGCAGTCTCTGGGAATATTTCCTAGCTGTCGACGTGGGTATGCATCGAGATGTAGTGACGGTGGACAAGGGACTCACCCCGCTCTCTTTGGCAAATGAGAACTGGCGCAAACCTGCGGTGCTAGAAACTAACGATCGCAAGGCGGTATGGCAGAGTAAGGAACTTCACGGACGCTATTTCCGGGCCCTACATGGGCCCGACGTAGATCAATTAGCGTCCGTAGCCTGGTTGCGTTTCGGTGATCTCTTTGGAGAAACCGAAGGTTTTGTCTGTGCAATTATGGACGAAGTTATCATGACGAATAACTACCGGAGATTTATTGTGAAGGACGGCACGGTTGACATATGTCGGGCATGTCACCGTCCGGGAGAATCGATTCGCCACATTGTCTCTGGTTGTTCTCGTCTAGCTAACGGAGAATACTTGCATAGGCACAACCTTGTAGCCAGGATTATCCATCAGCAACTTGCTCTGAAATACTCTCTTGTGGAATCGGAGGTGCCGTACTACAGGTATGCGCCCGACCCAGTTCTCGATAATGGCAATATCACATTGTACTAGGACCGGTCCATCATCACTGACAGAACTATTGTTGCCAATAAGCCTGATATAGTGGTGGTCGACCGAATCGAGAGGAGTGCAATGATTGTAGACATAACCGTTCCGCATGACGAGAACCTCGTGAAAGCCGAGAAAGATAAGCAAATCAAATATATTGACTTGGCTCGCGAGGTTGTCGACATGTGGGATGTGGACTCAGCAATCATTGTACCGATAGTTGTGTCAGCCAATGGCTTAATAGCCACGAGCCTCGACCAGCACCTCAGGAGGCTTTCGTTAGGCAGCTGGATCAAGGGCCTGATTCCGAAAGCGGTACTTCTGGACACGGCTCGTATTGTTAGGAGGTTCCTCTCTCTTGAGCCCTGACCGCCGGTAGCTTGGACCCTGTTCCCGATACCGGTGGGCTACTATTTTTTATATTTTTAAATGTTTTTTATTTTTTATATTTTTGTATTTTTTAAGAAATATTTAAAAATGTATGAAATAAGTTAAAAAACATGAATAAACGAAATAATAATAATAAGCCAAGCCACGTGGGGGACGGACACGCGTACAGTACAATGTACAAAAAACTTACGCGAAGAAAATATAATTTACGGTCGCTTCCCGGAGAGCGCCGGGGCGCATCTGGAGCCGATGCTGGATGCCACAGCTGGCGAACCATCGACGGTGAGGCGTTGAGCAGGCGGACTCTCACCGAAAATTCTGTTACAGCCGGTCGCTGTGAACTGAACAGGCGGGGTCATAACGTAGAAGCTACAGCCGATTCCACGGGCGATGATACAATTATTACTCTTTATTTTCATCCATACCTTCGACTCGCCCCTCTTATATGACAAGACGAACAACAAGATCGTCCACCACCAGCATGCTTGATAGTGTTGTGCAAGATGTTCAACTGGACACTGACTTTGCACCCACAACAAGCATCAAAAGTACGCGTAGGCGATGGACACCTGAAATGAATAATTGCATACTGCGCACTTACCTCCAATTAACTGCATTAGATACCGACAGAAGCACTTATCTTGAACCGTTGCACTTGAAATTTATAGAAAAATACCCGAATATGCAGATCAGTCGGCAAAGAGTAGACGCAGAGCTATAATTCGTAACAAACTACTACCACAAAAAACAATAGACGAGATACACAATGAAGTCAAGGAAGAGCTTAATCAATTACAAAATAACCATCAATATCCAGTAACGTTCATTAATCAAACACAACAATTACTAACATCGACACAAACTAATCAAATCCATCCCACAACCTCTGAAACGCCAATAACACAACAAAGAACAAACACACGATTGAGATGGACCAATGAACAGAACGAAGCTATTATCCGGTCCTATTACCGAGTCACAAACCTAGGCAGAAATGGAACTGCATATCGTAAACCCTTGTACGATAATTTTATCCACAGTTTCCCCTCACTTGCTCACCTAAGTGAACAACGGATAGCTGACCAAAGACGAGCAATAATAAACAATAAATACATTGAAACTGATAAATTAAATTCAATAAGGTCTGAAATAGCTGCAGAATTAGAACAAAACAACATAAACTTAAGCAACTACACTAGTGAAACAACCATAGACAATTCAAATAACTACAATAACACTGATACACAATTAACAGACAACAATGATTTATACAATGTAGAACCCCCGCCTGTGTTACAAACACATAACGCTGAAACAAACATTACAGAGGAGCTTCTGTCTAATCTACAAACATGCCTAGAAAGAGTCCCACTAATAGACGACACCTTCCAACAAGCATTCCAATTTTATGTAGAAACCAGTCCTGTAAATATAATTTATATCCCAAAACAAAAACCATCCAAAAAACTCGCAAGAATAATTAATTACCTAAACAAAATAATTTTACCGGAAAAGGTCAATAAAGACACTGACTTCGATACAATTCAGACGATTACATACAGTGCAGCATGGACTGCTGCTAAAGTTAATGGAGCTAAAATATCCCTCCAAGCAAGAGTTATTAACCAAGACCAAAAAAAAAGCATATATACCAAATTGGCAAAGACGACTAGAGCGAAAATTAAATAATCTACGAGCAAAAATAGGTAGAATGACACAATTTATCAACGGCAACAGAAGTAAAAATCAAATAAAACCAGTAAATAGTATCATAGAACAATACAAAATCCATACAATACACGAATAACCAAATACACAAGTAACACATACATTAGACACACTGAAACAAAAATTTTCAGTCGTAACAGGTCGACTACAAAGATATAAAGCATGCACCCAAAGAAAACAACAAAACACTCTATTCAGTCATAACGAAAAACTATTATCGCAATATTAGTCAGACAACAACTAATGTCCAGGAAAACCACATAAATGATCGTTATAATGTCACCCCGGAACCAAATTAATTAAAACACTTCTGGGTAAGTATATGGGAACAACCAATAGAACACAATGATCAGGCTGATTGGATACAAACAGAACTATCAAACAACAACGCGAACATTCAAGCAATGACATTCGAATACATTACACCACAAATATTCCATAAAGTACTTTCTAGGCTACATAACTGGAAAGCACCCGGGTCAGATCATATTCATAGCTACTAGTACAAAAAATTTACAACAATTCATTGTTGTCTACATAATTATATAAATATTTTCATCCAGGACCCCAAAAAAAATACCGTCCTATATAACATCAGGTACAACTTTCATGATACCGAAAGACCGCAGTGACCTCTCTAATCCAGCAAAATATAGGTCTATCACTTGCCTGCAGACCTTATACAAGATCATCACACCTGTAGGTATATCTGAATTGATATACCAACACATTGACGCCAATAACATCGTAGCTGAACAACAAAAAGGATGTCGAAAATTTAGCCAAGGCTGCAAGGAACAATTAATCATAGATTCCGTAATTCTGAAGAAAATTCAAAAAACGAAATCCGATTTGTTTACCATGTATATCGATTACAAAAAAGCTTATGATTCTGTACCCCATTCAGGGCTACTAAAAGTTTTAGTAATTTATAAAATACACTAATAATAAATAATACATGAATTACTTTCCTGAGGGTCATGATGAGCACCTGGACCACTGTACTTAGACTCACTACCCCAACCAAAACAGTAGATACCAGCCCAATAAAAATACAGAGAGGAATCTTCCAAGGAGATGCACTTGGCCCGCTCTGGTTCTGCCTTGCTCTAAGTCCCCTCTCTAATATTTTAAATGCAACATCATTACAAATTCCCTTAAAATCAACAGATACAATTGCCGACAGCGAACAGAATGATATATAAACAAGCAGTTTAAATCACCTGCTGTATATGGATGATATTAAGTTATATGGAAAATCCGAGAGTCAACTCAACGAATTAGCTAACCTGACAGAAAATTTAACAAACGATATAAAAATGGAATTCGGTATTGATAAATGCAAAATAAATTCAGTTGGAGCAGGACAGAACTATAAACACTAATACACCTTAGAGACAGGAGAACAAATAGAACCATTATATGAACAGGACACTAATAAATACCTAGGGTACACACAATCACGTCAGATACATTCTAAAGACACTAAACAAAAATTTAAACAAAAATTTCAACATCGCTTAAATACAATACTAAAAACACAACTCTATTCTCGAAACACAATAAAAGCAATCAACACGTTTGCTATACCTGTACTTACCTATTCTTTCAGCTTAATCAAATGGACCAAAACAGTGCTAAAATCCTTACAACGCAAAATTAACACAACAATGACAAAATTTCGCAAACACCACCCTAGATCATGCCAGCAAAGGTTAACCTCTACCGAGAAAAGAAGGAGGCAGGGGCCTTATTGATGTGTCAAACTTACACAACAGACAAATCACAAGTCTTAGACAATACTTCTTTACCAAATCTGCATCTTCCCTACCATTTCTCCAGTGTGCTCCTCAGTCTATCGTTGCACTGGCTACTTACCGTGACAACCCTATCTTCTACCTCATCACTACCGTTGTTGGGCCGCGGAGTGATTGCGCCACTGGCTGGCGCCTGTACCACGGTCTATGTTGGGGTCGAGATGATAAGGTTGCTCAGTACCTCTGAGCGCAGCCTTTCAAGTGCGGCATCGTCCAACCTGCAATTATGTTGGTTGACCCGCACCTGAACCGACAATCGTTGGGCCGAGACGTTCACAGTTGGTTCCAGGTCCTGAAACAGAGACAGCATCCTGACACGGTACGCAGTGAGGTTAGTTCCCCCCTCTGTAGACCCGTAATATGCGCGCATGACATTCTCGTTCATGGGCAGAGTCCATCGCATGCGCTGCACACAACCACCGACTTGAAAGGCTGCGCTCAGAGGTACTGAGCAACCTTATCATCTCGACCCCAACACAGACCGTGGTACAGGCGCCAGCCAGTGGCGCAATCACTCCGCGGCCCAACAACGGTAGTGATGAGGTAGAAGATAGGGTTGTCACGGTAAGTAGCCAGTGCAACGATAGACTGAGGAGCACACTGGAGGATGCGCCTCGCGAGTATAGATTATAAATAAATAAAAGATCTTTATTTCAGACATCACATCCATATGTTGTTAGTGCTAAGTTAGTAACATAATATGCGTGCTTATATACTATATTAGTATTGTTAGTAGGTAATTACAGGAGAGTTTATTTTTGTAAACCCGTAGCTACCTCCACCCAGTGTCTTTGGATGGGGCAGTCCGGTCTNTAACACCGACCGAACTTGGGCCCCGACTACCACGTTAACCTATGTACAAAAAGAATAGGGCGTTGGTGTGTGCTTTGGACTCGCTGCTGCAGAACATCTTTGAAAGCAGCGAGAGCCTCGTTGATACGCACTCAATCCTGTTTTGCGGGGCTGTTGCGGCATGTCGTATAGCAAACGTAAAGTTTCCTAGTTGTGACGAAGCTATACGACCGAAGCCTGCTGCACCAGCCTGGCAGTGCAGGATCGAGCGGCGTATCGATGAGGCTAGGGCACTCATCGGCAAACTATACTGCTTCAGGGAGGGTAACACATGACCACGTGTGATGCGCTTTGTGAGGCGGGCGTTTTCGGGGACTGGAATCAGCCCCCGAGAACACACGTTCCGTGTCACAGAGCGCATCGACTTCCTGAAGCAGAAAGTTTGTGCATGGGCAAACCGTACACGAGTACATTCTGGCGCAGCATCTGGTCGGTGCCCATCTGTCACGTTAAGGGTGGCTGGATGCGCGATGTCGAGCGCGTGTGCGAAACTATACCACAAATGGAAAAAAATACTATAACCACACTGGATATAGCCAAAGCAGTCCGTCCGTTACCAAACTGGAAATCTCCTGGACCGGACGGACTGCACAACTTCTGGCTTAAGTGGTATAGCAGCTCACACGCGCTTCTGGCATCTGAATTCTAGTCATCCTTATAGTCTGGGTCGCTACCACAGTTTCTAACAACAGGCATTACCCACCTGCTCCATAAGACAGGTAGTCCCGCGGAACCCAAGAATTATAGATCGATTACTTGTTTGTCGACGGTCTATAAACTTCTTACATCTATCCTGAGAGCGAAAATTAATGAGCACATTGAGTGTAACTCAATTATGTCCGCCTCTCAGAATGGATGTAGGCAGGGGTCCCGCGGTACTAAGGAGCTACTCCTCATAGACATAGTCATAAGCCAACAGGTTCGTCGGTTCCGCAAGGATCTTTCGACATGTTGGATAGAGTACAAGAAGGCTTATGATTCTGTGCCACATACATGGCTCATCAAGATGTTGGAGTTGTACAAAATAAATACAACTCTACGCACCTTCCTTGAGTCATGTATGAGGCAATGGAAAACAGTCCTGCGCTATCCAGGATGTCAACCGATCCAAGGGAGTGATGAACCTGTATGGATTAAACGGGGAATATTTCAGGGCTACAGTTTGAGTCCACTTTGGTTTTGCTTAGCCCTGAATCCTCTAAGCACACTGCTGGAGGATTCAGGCCTAGGCTATCGGTTGAGAAGAGGTGGTCAGGCCATATCTCACCTTCTTTACATGGATGATCTGAAACTCTTTGCCGCCAACAATTTGCGACTGATGGAGCTACTAAAGGTAACTGAAACCTTCAGTAGTACCATCAGGATGGAATTTGGTGTGGACAAATGTGCATGTAAAGAAAGGGGAGATTATGGAATCTCAGGGAATTCAACTCTCGGATTCCATACAGATTGGATCGCTCAGCTCAACCGAAACCTACAAGTATTTGGGTATGTCTGATTCGTTGGGCATTAACGGTACTGACATGAAGCAATCGCTGAGGGAGCCCTTCTTTGGCCGCCTGAAAAAGGTTTTAAACAGCCTTTTGTCGGGCGGAAATAAGGTGCACGCCTTCAACGGTTGGGTCATACCGGTATTAATGTACACTTTCGGCATACTCAAATGGACTCAAACCGAACTCGAAGCCCTGGATAGGAGGGTCCGTACACTGCTGACCGCAAACTGGATGCATCACCCACGATCTTCGGTGATGAGACTGTACATCCCACGGAAGTGTGGAGGTCGAGGCCTTTTAAATGCTAAGACTCTCCACAACCGCGAGATGTGCAGTCTCAGAGAATATTTTCTCAAAGCCGATGTGGGTATGCACCGAGATGTGGTCGCAGTGGACAAGGGACTCACCCCGTTGTCCATGGCTAAAGAGAACTGGCGCAAACCTGTGATACTTACTACAGATGACCACAAGGAGGTGTGGAAAGGCAACGAGCTTCACGGGCGCTTCTATCGGGCTCTTTATGGGTCCAATGTAGATTTTTCAGCGTCCGTGGCCTGGCTACGTTTCGGCGATCTCTTCGGGGAAACCGAAGGTTTCGTCTGTGCGATTATGGACGAAGTTATCGTGACGAACCACTACCGGAGGCATATTATGAAGGACGGGACGGTTGACGTGTGTCGGGCATGCCACCGTCCGGGTGATTCCATCAGACTTATTATTTCAGGTTGTTCTCGTCTTGCTAACGGCGAGTACCTGCACAGGCATAACCAAGTGGCCAGGATTATCCACCAGCAACTTGCTTTAAAATACAAACTTGTGGATTCCGAAGTACCGTATTACAAGTATGTGCCCGACCCAGTTCTCGAAAATGACCATGTCACGTTGTACTGGGATCGGTCTATCACCACTGATAGGACTGTTGTTGCCAATAAGCCTGACATAGTGGTGATAGACCGATTAGCGCGCCGCACAATGATAATCGATGTTATCATCCCGCATGACGAGAACCTCGTGAAGGCTGAGAAAGAGAAACAAATCAAGTTTGTCGACTTAGCACACGAGGTTGTCGACATGTGGAATGTGGATTCGGTTGTCATTGTGCCGATTGTCGTTACGGCCAATGGCCTGATGGCCAAAAGCTTCGACGACCATCTGTCGAAGCTGGCGTGACGCGGTTGGATGAAGGGCCTGATACAGAAGACAGTACTCCTCGATACGGCTCGTATTGTGAGGAGGTTCCTTTCTCTGGAGCCCTAACCACCGGTAGCTTGGACCTTGCTCCCGACACCGGCGGACTACTGCTTTTTATATTTTTAAATGTTTTTTTTACTCTGTGTTTTTTTTATGAAATATTTAAAAATATGAATTAGTATGTAAGTGAAATGAATAAAGAGAATAATAATAATAAGATTAACCATCATATTGAAAGTAATTCAATCATGTCTGCCTCTCAGAATGGATGTAGGAACGGGTCCCGCGGTACTAAGGAGCTGCTCTTCATGGATATTGCCATTAGCCAACAGTTGCGTCGTTCCCGAAAGGATCTGTCGACATGTTGGATAGATTATAAGAAGGCCTACGACTCAGTGCCACATACATGGCTCATGAGGGTGCTGGAGCTGTATAAAGTTGATGCAGTTTTACGTACCTTCCTAATGTCTTGTATGGGGCAGTGGAGGACGGTCCTTCGCTATCCAGGATGTCGACAGATCCAGGTGAACGGCGACCCGATAAGGATCGAGCGTGGTATATTTCAGGGTGACAGTCTGAGTCCACTGTGGTTATGTCTGGCCCTCAACCCTCTGAGCACATTGCTGGAAGGTTCGGGCCAAGGCTATCGGTTGAGAAGAGGTGGTCAGGTCATATCACACCTCCTTTACATGGATGACTTGAAACTGTTTGCCGCTGCAACTGATGGAGCTATTGGTAACAGAAACCTTCAGTAGCGCCATCAGTATGGAATTTGGTGTGGACAAATGTGCGGTCATGCATGTGAAGCGAGGGGAGATTATGGGATCCGTGGGAACCCAACTCTCGGATTCCATACACCTTAGATCCCTCAGCTCAACCGAAACTTACAAGTATTTGGGTATGTCGGAAGCGTTGGGCATCAATGCTAATACCGTGAAACAATCGTTGAAGGAGCGCTTCTTTGGCCGCCTAAACAAAGTACTAAATAGTCTTTTATCAGGCGGAAACAAGGTGCGCGCCTTTAACGGTTGGGTCATGCCGGTGCTGATGTACTCTTTCGGCTTACTCAAATGGACTCAGACGGAACTTGACGCCCTGGATAGGAGGGTACGCTCACTGCTTACCGTCTCATTTAATTTATTAAGAGCAAACGTTCCAGGTTGTACGGTTGAATTCCAATTCAAACATATCAACTCTATGACAGTTATAAAAGCTTTCCGGCAAATCAAAATCAAATTGACCGAAGACTTATGGAGAATGTCTATCAAAGTGTGCACGTCCATAATTGAGACCATAGCACCATACTTGGCTTTAATATTCAATTTATGTGTAGACCAAGGAGTCTTTCCGGATATAATGAAATACAGTAAGGTTATACCACTTTTTAAATCCGGTAACAGTAAAGATGCCAATAATTATAGACCTGTATCCGTATTGCCGGTTTTCAGCAAATTATTTGAAAAAGTGATGCTCAATCAAATGCTCATTCATTTTAACATCAATAAAATCTTACACGATCAACAGTTTGGTTTTACCAAAGGTCGTTGTACGACTGACGCTGGTGTCACGTTGTTAAAACACATATATATATAGCGTGGAAAGAGGCGCAAGATGCCATAGGAATCTTTTGTAACCTCTCCAAGGCATTTGATTGCGTAAATCACGAAACCTTGCACCTAAAACTAAAACATTACGGACTAGGTAATCTTGCACTCAGTTTAGTGAAGTCGTACTTAAATGACAGACAGCAGCAAGTTCAATATAACGGTGTTAATTCAAGGGGTTTAAAAGTCAAAATGGGGGTACCACAAGGCTCAATATTGGGTCCTTTCCTCTTTTTAGTGTACATTAATGATTTACTCCATCTATGTATTAAAAAATTAACCAGAAATGGTGTCATTTGCTGACGATACGTCATACGTCCTTAATTTTTAAGATAGATAGACGTTCTACAAGTCTTGACGACGTAAATAATTCGCTACAGCAGGTCCAAAATTGGTTCACTGCGAATAATTTAGTATTAAATGGAAAAAAAAACTAAGTGCATCAGATTTGCTTTAACGAATGTTAAAAGTACCTTTGTTTCTCTTTGTTCAATACTATGTCTTGCGACATAGTATTGAACAAAGAGAAACTTGAATTCGTCGAAGACACGGTTTTCCTAGGGATCAGGCTTGACTCAAGGCTACAATGGGTCCTCATTTAACATCTCTTGCAGGACGGCTAAGTTCAGCAGCATAATTATGCTGTCAGAAAAATCCGTCAATTTACTGATATAGATACCGCGAGGCTGATTTATTTTAGTTATTTTCATAATATAATGTGTTACGGTATCTTATTATGGGGACGAGCTGTAGACATCGAGTCTATATTTATTCTGCAGAAAAGAGCCATCAGAGCCATATACCATCTTGATCGGCGCGATTACCTAAGGGAACTGTTTAAGGATATTAACATCATGAGGGTACCTTGTCAATACATATACGAAAACATTATGTATGTTCGGAAAAATCTTCATCTTTTTAGTAAGATTAGTGATAGGCATAATTTTAATACTAGAAATAGGAATAAATTAGATCAACCCCTATTCAGATTGGCTAAAGTACACACTTCTTTTATGGGATATTGTGTTAAGTTTTATAATAAAATACCACATGAGGATATTAACATCATGACGCTACCTTGTCAATACATATACGAAAACATTATGTATGTTCGGAAAAATCTTCATCATTTTAGTAAGATTAGTGATAGGCATAATTTTAATACTAGAAATAGGAATAAATTAGATCAACCCCGATTCAGATTGGCTAAAGTACACACTTCTTTTATGGGATATTGTATTAAGTTTTATAATAAAATACCACGTGAGATTCTCGAACTGAATGAGAAAAAATTTAAAACATGCATAAAACGCACTCTATGTAGACAGGCATATTATAAACTGGAAGATTATATCCTTGATAAAAATGCTTGGCTAAATGCCGGTCCTGCTCCACAGCCTCAGCCACTTGGTTCCACTAGTTAGGTTTTATATTTGGAAGAGATGCTCACCCTCTTTTATGTCTAGTAATAATACTATTCCACATAATCTTATATTATGTTTGGAATAAACTTAACTTTTTCTGTCTTTTCAAATTGATTCATAGTTTTATATAATGTAGAAGCAATTTTTATTTCATGTTCTGTAAATGTGAGGTCCATGGACCATTATGTTAATAGATAGTTTCCTTGTTTAACATGAAATAGCGGGGGCAGTTGAGGGTGTGTCATACACACTCCAATGTCACGCTGATGGTGGCGCGTGTATCAGATCATTCAGTTCCCTTCAAAATGGTTGAGCTGAATGGTGCTGATGCACGCGTCATGTTCGTGAAGGGCGCCGTCAGTGGAGACTGGTCATCCCTTAGTTGCTACTGCATCATTTTAATATTTGATACTGTAAATTGTTTTTTCTTTCATTACATTGTTCTCATATATAGAAGCAAAAAGGTTAATGTAACCAGGATTATTGTAAACATGAAAAGATTTAAAAGAGTGTCCGTGAAGTTTCTTGCACGTTCTCCTCCATAGAAATCTACGCTTTCGAACATGCAAATAGCGTCATGTTTTTGACGGACTGACTTTGACAATTCAAAAGTACCTGATAATGGTTTATTAGAAATAAATGCTTTGACTTTGATTTGAAAAGAGTAACTAGGTATGGAGTTTCTTGTCCGTTCTTCTCCATAAGAATCTACCTTTCCGAATGGACAGTAGAGTCACTTTATTTATGTAATATTATAATTTTACTGAACTGTAAAGGATGACGTTCAAAAGTGCCGTTTAATGGCCTAATTGAAATAAACGTTTTGCATTTGACATGCGCCGCAATCGCACTATATCGACAGGATCTAACATACCCCGATTGGCTAAATTGTGTTTGCAGCAGCCTACTGGAATACAAAATCCTACCTACCTAATTAATTTCCATTAAGACGATGGAGAAGGAACGGAACGATTTGATCTTAAAGATTGGGTGCTAACCCTCGGGGGGTTACATACGACATGCATCATGTCGTATACGGCTCTCGATTTGTGTAAGTCTTGAACGGCGGAGATGAGGACATTTTGGACTAAGAGGTTATTTAGAATTACCTTAAGGAATCTCCTTCGAGATGCGTCTGTTCATCACAAAATAGGCTTATTTTCCGATAGTGAAAGGAAATATACCTTTCACGCAGTATCCATCTAGTATTATTTAGTTATTTCGTGTCTCTAAGAAATAAGCAAGTTTAGAAACAAACAATACCAAATTATTAGAGAACTAATGGATATAGAATACTACTGATGTATATTTTTGTAATCTAATAAGTGCGGTCTAGACGATGAAAAATAAATAAGGTCCGTTTTTATTCATGAACCATGGTATATATTATTATTTCCTTTATTCATTTGTATACTCATATAAATTACATTTTTAAATATTAAAATACAGAGATATAAAAATATTTAAAAATATAAAAAATAGTAGCCCACCGGTATCGGGAACAGGGTCCAAGCTACCGGTGGTCAGGGCCCCTGAGAGAGGAACCTCCTAACTATGCGTGCCGTGTCCAGGAGTACTGCTCTCTGGATCAAGCCCTTGATCCAGCTGCCCAACGAGAGCCTCTTTAGATGTTGGTCGAGGCTCTTGGCAATTATGCCATTGGCCGTCACGACTATCGGCACAATGACTGCTGTGTTCACATCCCACATGTCGACAACCTCGCGAGCCAAGTCAAGATAGTTCGTTTGTTTATCTTTCTCAGACTTCACGAGGTTCGCGTCATGAGGAACTGCTATATCAACAATCATTGCGCGACGCTCTAGTCGATCTATCACCACTATGTCAGGCTTATTGGTAACAATAGTCCTGTCAGTGATAATAGACCGATCCCAATACAACGTGCAATTGCCATTTTCGAGAACTGGGTCGGGCACATACCTATAGTACGGTACCTCCGATTCCACAAGATTGTATTTAAGAGCAAGTTGCTGGTGGATAATCCTGGCTACAAAGTTGTGCCTGTGCAAATAGTCTCCGTTAGCCAGACTAGAACAACCGGAAATAATGTGGCGGATGGATTATTATTATTGTTATAATTTTAAATAGCCTAAAATGCAAAAATTCACATACATCGAAATCGGTTAAGCCGTTTAGAAGTTATATTGGAATAAAAAAACTCGCAAACATACACACATATGTACATACTCCTGTTTTTGGGCAGTCGTGTAAAAATTTAAAACAAGCATTGGACTCAAAAAATGAAAACTGAAAAACAACTTTTTTATTGCAGTCGGGGGACAATTCCCTGGAACATTTCTTCAGACGATTAAGTCCTCCGACTGCAATAAAAAAGTTGTACTGTTGGTAAAGGTGTACTTTTACCAATTTTTATGTAGTCAAATATTTCAGTTAGAAAAACACATATTACGCAAAATAAAATAAGCCAAATATATCGTCAGTTTTCAACTGGGAATTTCTATTCAGACAATTGCTTAGTCAATTACAAAAAAAATTGCAGTTCTATGTCTGTTGCACAGAATATACAAATTAAAATTACAATGTGTACTGCTCAGTGGGTAGATGGTAAATCATAAATGTCGCTCAATGTGGATTAACCTTAGTTAGTATAAGAGTTAGCGGAAGTTTCTACCATATTTGTTTTTGCCATAATTTCATTAGAAATAACGCTTCAGTTGCCATAATCGTGATATTACATAAAATCATTTTCACTATTTTCATTGGTCCATAATCGATCAAGTGTCATTATAATTTAATCCATAAATTTTTGTTTGGTATATTTTTCATTTTCAATAATGTCGTTTTCCATAACAATATTCACCATTTTATTTTATTTTATTATTTTTAGGAAAACTTAGAGCTAATACGTACATTAGAAAGTAACAATAGTTAAAAAATGGCCATTTACAAGTTTTCACTTATATAATATATTGTGAATAATTATAACAATCTCACGTCAGTGGATCCATTCATGATAAGAAAGCAAGATCTGCATCTTTTCCTTCGCTCGTGTAGAGGCAGAATCTTTTTTCACCGACTCTTATAATTAGGGAGAAAGGTATTTGAGCGATATTGAGTGTATCTTAAAAATCTTTTTTGGATGCTTTCAAGGCGATTAACGTATACATTATATTTGGGATTCCAAATTTGAGAAGCATATTCAAGGTAGCTACGGACAAACGCACAGCAAAGAATTTTCAGTGTCTTAATATTCTTAAAATCAGTAGCAATCCTAAAAATAAAACCCAAGGCTTTAGAAGCCTTGCTCAATACGTTATTTATATGCTCGTCAAACAAAAGCTTAGAGTGAAAAGTTACTCCCAAGATCCCTGATGACGCTGACTCTGGCTATTAAGGTATTCGATAGCTTATGATCATATTTAATAGGGTTTGGCTTACGAGTAAATGTACATACATAACATTTGGAAACATTTAAATCTGACCTATTTCTAGCACAGTAATCGTGGAATCGGTCTAAATCATCTTGTAAAAGGCGTGCGTCCTCAATGGTTGAAATTTGACCAAGAATCATATCATACATCATCCGCATTCAGCAGAATTTTCGAATGTAAGAAACAAGAGACGATGTCATTTATAAAGATATTAAATAAAAGAGGCCCCAATAAGGATCCTTGAGGAACCCCCGACGGGATGTACATATGACTTTTGACGTATACCCATTGAGGACAACCGTCTGGCACCTGTTCTCCACGTATGATGAGAACCATCTAAGCAAATTACCCCTCACACCAACCAATAAAAGTTTACGCATTAGAAGCGCATGATCAATTCGATCAAAACATTTGCTGTAGTCAGTGTATATAACGTCGAACTGAGCCCTCCTAGACATATGCTCCGTCAGAAAGTCACTACAGACCACGAGGTTGGATGTGGTAGAGCAATCTTTTAAAAATCCATGTTGATTTTCAGAAAAAGTTTGGAAATTGGTCTGTAGTTATCAATACTGTCCTTAGGTCCTTTTTTATGAATCGGCGTTATATACGCTGACTTCCAGATAATGGGCACCACTCCCAATTCAAATGATCGTTTAAATAATATCGTCAATGGTACCGATAGACACTTGGCACATTCGGGTATGAAAATTGAAGAAATGTTATCAGGGCCTGCGGATTTATTAAAGTCCAATTGTTTTAGCAACCGAAACACTTCCTCCTCCCGTACATCAATTTTTCCGTTGTGGGAAATCCTCATGGATGTCCTACGCCTTTGGGCGGGCGGAGGGGTCTGTCAGACTCTTACTGACTAAAACCACCCCGGTGTTCCATCTCCCACCTACGCCGGGCATCGTGGGAACGTATGCGACTTCCGTAATCCCCGACTGGTGCCAGCCCGCCTCTACGGGCCACCTTGGGTCAGCGGGGCGAGTGAGGTGTTTGGCTCCCCTCGCGACGTCAAAGC
Source organism: Mamestra configurata (assembly GCA_002192655.3). Taxonomy (NCBI): domain Eukaryota; kingdom Metazoa; phylum Arthropoda; class Insecta; order Lepidoptera; family Noctuidae; genus Mamestra; species Mamestra configurata. The sequence continues at coordinate 45,271 of NDFZ01004280.1, forward strand.
CGCCAGCCACCTCGGATCTGGATGAATAAATGGGGGGCGAAGGACATCCCCAAGTCCGCCGCCACTGGACCCAATTAGGGGGGGCGGAATAGGGTAGCGTATCCTCCGACGCCCGATGCGCCTGCTGCGGGCCGGAAGGGGGTTTGAGATTTCGTCGCGTCCGGCTCCCTGCCTATGTGACACAGGAATCTCCCGAAGCAGCCACGCCCCGAGAGGACATGCGTCGCACGAAACGACAGGGAGCCATGTCTACTCTCGAGCCAGAGGTCGATCACTGCCCGGATGGCCTCGATGACTCTGCGGCTTCCGCAGAACAGTGATAGTACTGGCCGTCAGGTCAGCCGCCCAGATCGGGGCCCCATACAGGGCCATCGATCGCACGATCCCCACGTACAACCGCCTACAGGCGGTGCTCGGGTCCCCCAGATTGGGAAGCAGCGTTGACAGCGCCTGAGCAGCGCCCAACAACTTGGGCGCCAGCCGCCGGAAGTGGGGGCCGAAATCCCACCGGCTGTCAAGCACCAATCCCCTGGGATTGGTGCTTACTCACGTGTTACTTCATGGTTAACTCAAAACCGATACGGGCCCCTCCGACCACGATAAGCCATCCAGGCGGTGGCGTCCGCTGGGGGCCATGGAAAGCTATGGCCTCCGACTTGTTGAGAAACGAGCCTCTATCACCCCTGTGTACAAGAGTGGCGATAAAAGTAATGAAGAGAATTATCGGCCCATTTCTATTCTTTCCACTTTGTCAAAGGTTTTTGAACGACTAGTACACAGTGCGCCATATCCTCATATCCGTCATCTTATCATATCCCAACAACATGGTTTTGTCAAACGTCGTTCTACCACCATCAACCTCATGACCTTTGTGAACTATCTCTTTGAAAATATGGATCGCCGGGTACAGGCTGCTTCGTATATCTTCAATAGGACTCAAAATATCGTCATTAATGGGCATGAATCTGACTCTATAGTTTTAAAATCCGGAGTTCCTCAAGGATCAGTATTAAGTCCTTTTCTATCTGTATTATTTATTAATGACATTAAACATTGTTTTATCAACTCAAATTTCTTGATGTATGCAGACGATATAAAAAATTATATCACCTGTAAAAATATTCGCGACTGCCATTATTTACAACAGGACCTTGATAGATTTTATGAATACTGCCTCAAAAATAAACTCTTTCTAAGCCTTCCCAAATGTTACACAATCTCTTTTACTAAAAATAAAAATCAGATTAAATTTAATTATTCAAAAATAATTTAATTCTTAATGAACTTCAATCTATCCGTAACTTGGGTGTTACGCTTGACTTTAGTCTGCATTTTGATACTCATATTGACAATATAGTAAAAAAAACTTTTCAGATGTATGGATATACTCGTGATGAGATTTTCAAGTAACTTTTAACATTCTTAATACTATATAAAACCCTGATTCGGTCGCAATTGGAATACGCCGTCCAAATTTGGGATCCTCTCTATATGATAAGTACAAATATAGGCCAGAAATTGTGCAAAAAAGGATTTTCGTACTATGAATTATAAATGTTATCGTCCTAAAGTCTCCCTATAAACAATAAACTGGAACGTTATAATGTTCTTAGTTTGGAATCTAGACGATGTCTTCTGGGTGTAATGATGCTGCATGGTATATGCAATAATAGATTCGACTGCATTCCTGTATTCATTATATAATGCCTAGATCTGTCATGTTTCGTGGGGTACGTGTGCCTCGACTATTCCACACAAATTCGTGCAAGACTAACGCTGGGGTGCGCCTGCCTCTACGTCGCCTCGTTAATGCGTACAACGCTCACTTTATGGAGCTTGACATATTTACTCTTTCCAAACATCGTTTCAAGGCGGGAGCAATAGAGCTACTTAATTCTTAAGTATTATGTATATTTTTTTCTTTTCATTTCTTCTTACTAGTATTTTACGATCCACACTACTTATCTGTTTTCTGTTAACTTTTTTTGTGAATTCGTGGACAATGTTGTGGGTTACATGTGTAGTAACATAAAAATGGAATAGATTGTGTTTAATGTATTTCTAAGTATTGTGCTAATTTTAGAATCTCTTGTAATCTCTAGTCTAAGCTTAGCATGTAACCGTTTTTTGTTCATAACAAATAAAAAAAAAAAATAAAAAAAATTGTTGCCGCCATTACGGGACACAGTTTTGTCTTAGCGGGAGTTGCGATGATAACTTATCATCATTGCCCCTTCACATGGTTACCATAATACAGGTGTAAACCATTTTGCTGGGTTTCGAGGATGTAATTCGAACAAAGGTAACACTGCGATATGAGTTACCCATGTACGGATTACCCTGTCAAAAGGCTTAACTCGCGGACTTGCTAAAAAATATAGGAAAAACATAGCTAAAAAATTCGACAGCCCCCATTAATATATTATATCAATGACTGCCCCATACATTTATATGTGCATGACGCTGAACAGCAGATTATTTTTTCGCGATTTTGGCGTAGGTCTCATGGTAAAAATTGTATGTAATGATGAGTAAAATGACCCCTTTTCAGGTATTGCGTTTATTTTGTTACACGTTGTGTATTATATAGATTTGATATATCTTGGATATTTTTTTCTTATTGCAGATAATGACAGAAATTCATCGAGCGCAATCTTTAACTGCCGGTATAGACGTTGCTGTGTTATACCTTGGTGGTGTTTACGTGGCTGTAGTGATGTGGGTGTATGGATTGAAGAAATTTTGTACTGATATACAATTTTGGCTGGGCTTCAGGCCAACGCTTTTTTGGACGATAAGTTGGGCATTACTACCTGCCGCGCTCTTTGTAAGCATAAAGTAACAGCCGTAATGAACGACGTGTGTACTTGCTCGGGTCGGCAAATTATTTGAATCTCAATACAGAGATAATATCCTAAGGTGGAATATGAAGACGTTGTAATAAAGTTTCCACCGCTGCAATCATTTTAATGCATGCAGAACAAAAAATGAAACATCTGTAGACCTTGACAGTCGATACTGGTAGTTAGCATATCGAAAAACCGACAGCCGTTTTTACTAAGGATTGTCGTATTGCTCAGTAAAAGCGTTGTGAAGGCTGTCGCTCCAAGTAAAATACCGGAATTCAGGTTTCATAAAGTGATCGGCCATTTCACATAATAGTTAGCTAATTTTCAAGAGTCATTTTTCTTTTTGAAGGAGAGGTTTACTGTTAAGCAGCCTAGCCTATTTTTTTAACTAATTTGCATAAATCAAGTTTTTTAAGCACCTAACACAAGTTGCAGAAGAAGGCCGACCCGTTAACCAATAAAACAAAAACATTGGAAATCACAAGTAGAATACATGTTTCATCATCTGCGTCGCCTTTTCCCAACTATATTGGGGTCGGCTTCCAGTCAAACCGGATTCACCTGAATATCACTATTTTACATGGAGCGGCTGCCTACCAGACCTCCGCAATCCATTAACTGGGTAACACGGTATTTTTACAGCCGGGACCAACGGCTTAGCGTGCTTTCCGAGGCACGGAGGAGTCTCGGTATGTTAAGATGGTACATACCAACCTCGGTAAGCGTTGCTTAACCACGAATATCGACCCGTGTGGCTGTTATTATTTAGCCACGAGCTCCTCAGTGCAAAAACAACAATACATGTTTATGCCTTGGTAAATCTGGGGTTAGACAAACAATTGCGTCAGCGAATCAGTAAAATCTTTTGTCGGCAAACCACTAATAAGTCCCCACCGAGGGTGTCCCTACGTTGCTGTCGTGGTGGGGCTTGTGTGTCTCTTCTCTTCTTGGATCTTTGCCAGTAGAGTTACTCATGCCGGAAAGGTCCAAATGAAATGCCCATAACGGCCCCATTACGTCTCCTCCAGGCGAACATCAACCCCTGCGCCGCTGCTCAGGACCTGTTGCTCCAGAGCATGGGCGCAGTGGGCGATTAATACCACCGTGGTCGCTGAGCCGAACTATGTCCCGCCCAGGTATGACTAGGTGGAGGACGTGGACGGTTCAGTGGCTCTAATCTCGTTGCCGCCGCTGGTACCCCGTCCCTCGAGGGCGTCAAAAGTCAGGGTTGCGTAGCATCGTGATTCGGGGAGATTGTCGTAGTGGGGGTCTACTTCTCCTTTAGCCGAAAACTAATTTTTTAAATTCCAGAACTCCCTTACGGAGTAGCTTGTCATCATTGTCGGGTATCGTTCCCTCCCTGTGATCGTTTTCGGGATTTCAATGCCGAGCACGTGGCTTGGGGTTCCCGTTATAAGGACGCGCGAGGCAGGAAGGTGGAAGACTGGGGTCTTGAAACAGGCCTGGTCGTCCTAAACCGGGGTTCTTAACCCACGTATGTGCGGATGATTCCGTGGTGAACATTTCGTTCACCAGCCCTGCTCTGTCACCGCGTGTCCTCGACTGGCGCGTCAAAGAGAAGGTGGAAACCTATTCGGACCACCGATACATCCGGTTTGAAGTTTCCACCCAGACCTCAACCGCGCCGGACGCCGAAGCAACTGGACCAGGACCTTCTCCTGGAAGCCTCGATCGTGTAGACCTGGTGTCACCACCGCACAGGCCTGCTGACATCAAAGACATGTCGGAGTGGTTCCGGGAGGCCAAGTCTGATATATGTGGCAATGCCGGGGTCCAGTCAGGACGGGCCCGCCGCCAGATGTACTGGTGATCGCGGGAGCTAGCGTCGC
>NDFZ01004280.1:50838-67882 GCA_002192655.3 Mamestra configurata
TGCCCCAGCTGCCGCAACAGAAAATGACGCCCCGGGCATCGGGAGTCGCAGGGCGATTCCCGTTTATCATACGCGCCGGCCTGCGGATAGCGAGCGTTTAGTGGCTCGCCGTCCGATAAGAACCAGGCCCGAGTCGACAACGCGTTGTGTTCTACGCGCGCTTCATATTAGACGGGGCCCGCTGGAGCCAGTGCCTGCCACTGCTGCGGTATTTGTTCGAAAGAGTCACCGCGACCCTAGAACACAAAGGGCAATTGAAGGAATATGGATGAGATTTATTTAGTTAGTCTGACACTCCCTTACGCTTCGCCCAGAGCGGAAGGAGTCATTTGATGACTTCACATGTTACAAAAAAAAAACCGCTGAAAAGTGAATCGGCAGAAATCTTTCGACACAAATCTGAATGGTGAATTGTTCTGTCAGCGAACCCATCGTTGAAAAACCGTGTTCGAGAACTAGTCCAGAATCCGATATAAGTGGGGAAGCATCTTAAGCCGACCATACTATTAAACATGTATGCAGTGTTCACTCCATTTAACGTCACTAGATTTAACGACAGTTTGTCGGAAAACGTCACGTCGGAATTATTTGACCCTGGTTGGTTTACCTTCCATACCCACTCTTAATAACGACGACACTACGTCATTACACGTTATGATTTTCTAACTTTAAAACTGTAAACTGTCGTGTAAGGGAAAATCTTTGTGTACTGTCAAAAAAGTTTTGTTAAAATGCGCAATAGAGGCGAAGATTTTCCTTCTCTCAATTAACGACAACTGTCAATAACGCCATAAAATGCTCAGTCTCGCGATATAAAGTTTTAACTGTACATTATTTTAAATTATACTCCTCTGTTTCGATAAATGCCGACCCGAACAATTATGTAGCACGCCATCTACTGACATTATGCATCTGTAGTTGTAAAATGTGTTGAACTCGTAGATTTTGGCCCGTTCAGCAATTAGTTATATCTGAAAACTAGGTAAAATCTTTTGTAATGGCAAATGCTACGGTGAACAGCAAAATAATTGTGTAACATTGATTCGAAACAATAAGAATAGAATGAATGACGTTGATAAACCTGTTTGCGGAGATATGACTCAACCATCACCTACAGGTAGCTGCACATCTTCGGACGATGTGCAGGTATCTGCTGTGCGATTCTGTTAACATCTCACCGTGTAAACTTAGATGAAGATAACATGAAGAGAGCTGTCAATCCATTAAAACGTCACTTCACGCTCATTGTTATACATTTCCAGTGTTTCGCAGCACGAAGAGTATACCTGTTAGCCCAATGGGACCATTCAATTATGAAGTGGTCAGCTGTGAGTTGGGCAAGCTTTACATTTTTAATCGTTGCTGCAATGAATATACATGCCATTGCTGGTTTTTTAATCAGAAATGTAAGTAAATTTAATTTTTAGGTTAACAAAAAACTATCAGAACTCTCGGATGCCAATAACTTGTATAACATGTGGAAAATCGACCAGATTGTTTTATCATTTCCACGGATCCTTTGTCAAAATATTCTCTCACAGCGCCCTCTTGACAAAGTAATTCGATCGCGAAAAGATTCCTGTAGCTCTAGCTCTGTGTTACACAACATGCAACTTCTGAAATTGAGTTCAAGTAGGAATTAACGTGGACAAATTGAACCCTTACTAATAGTTTTATTTAATAGGTACCTATATAAATAGAAGACGCTGTTTTGTAACCATTCAAACTTAAAAAAGTAATTTTATAGTCAGTCTGTTACCCTTAATCATCTACCATTCGTCACACAGACCCCAGAGAATTTAAAATATTTTTGCGCTTGACATTTGTAACATAATAATTAATGTTCTATCCCTATACTTTTTCCTGCGTCTCTCAGTGTCACCATTATAGGATCACTCGTCTTGTCTGTCTGTCCGTCTGTCACAGCCAATTTTCTCCGAATCTACTGACCGATTCAGTAGTAGCAGTGGCGGGTTTATAAAAAAACCTTAACTCTGACTGAGGTCAGGATTTCGATTTTGTGACTACTCGTAATGACTGTTGTTCTTGTGGTCGGCGTTACATATTTTATTCTTGCATTAACCAACTGTCAAAGATCTTCAAAAGACATTTAAGGAGCAACGATTTAACGTGTTTTTACTATACTAGCTTAAAAATCCCATAAACCTGAGCATTTTAGTTGATCCATTCAATCAGACTTTTTTTTGTTAGGTTCCTATAAAAGTGAAGGTCTTGGTTATTGTTACAATATTAAAACTGTCTTATTTTTTTAGAATTTAGCCGGTGTTTTTAGACCGCATAAAAATTATGGTCCGCCAGAGGTCGAAGATCGAAAACGAAGATTGTATTATAATGAATTCACACGGCTAAGAAAATGCAAACATAAGTGTTTGGTTTTAGATGTAAGTGCGTTTGTATTTACAACATTGAGATGGTAACCTTTTATGATATGGCTTGATCAGAAAGAACATAATATCTACCTACTATTGGGTGATTAAAAATCCTTTTTCAAATTTTTAAGTAATAAGTAATTATTTTTCAAGACTCATGTTTTGTAGTAGACAGGATCGTCTACTACAAATATTACATAGATTCCACAGAAATTCCATGATATACGGTCTTTTAAATTCTGAATACTAGGTCTTTCTACTCGTGTCGATCGATACGAATAGAAAGACAAGATTGATTCAGGAACAGCCTTAAGACTTTTTGCGTTTTTGGCGTTGTCTTCGCTTGTAGATTATTCGATCAGTTTAACTGTTGATGATTTTTGGTATTGTTATAGGTAGGCAGTATGCAGGACTTTTTAAGGTGTAAAAAACATATTTCAATTTCAGGAACGGTTTGAGTGTAGTCACCAAAGGTTGATTCCAGAGAGCTCAGAAAGCTTTTCATCATCTAGTCTCGAATCTTCATTACTGAACCTGTACGATTCAAGAACTAAGAGCGAGATCGATTTGAGTCCGCTGGCCCCGACATCATGATGAGATCAACATTCTTGACAGTGTCTGCTGAGTTTAAGGATTTGATTTAGACCAAGTTTTTAAAACATACATATTTGTAACAAGAAGAGCCTTCATTTCAATAAATTATGCATCTTTAAGAAGAACATATTTAATATTGTAAAAATAAAAACATTCAGTCGAATTAAGAACCTCCTTCTTTTTTTAAGTCTTCCGTACACGTACCTTGCCATTTTTATAAAACGAAGAAGTCTTCATTGGAAAATTAAAAACAGTTAAATACGCCCATCTCAGTTTAAACCCTTTGTTTTGGGCCGCTTCTACAGAACTTGGTGTGAGATGTCATCTCGCATCTTGTTTCAGTAGCCATACGGTAAAATACCAAGACCGATTTTTATGATCTTTAGTTTTTTGGATGTGTCTCCGTCCCGAATAGAAGATTAATTTAAAAAATCGGAAAATAACCAAAAAAAAAGGATTTATTTATATCTGTTTACAAATTTAGACATCCGCATATTATGCCATCTCTCAGACATGATAAACAAAATACGGACAAAATGAACATGGAGTTGAATGTTGGTTCCGCTGGATATTTAAAAGTAAGTCGCACTATTAGTACACACAGCTCCATTAAGTGGTTACCCCCAACTTAAAAGTATGTTTTTTATTGTTTTAATGCACCTACTCTTATTATTGCGTATAATGAAAAAAACTTTTTACACAAAAATACAACCGACTTCCAAATAAAAAAAGTCGGTGTTTTTGGTTGTTTTTTACTTTTTTGACACCGACTTTTTAGTGGTGGTACCCCACAACTAAGTGACATTATTCCCATAATTAGTGGTTGTACTATTTGCCGTTAAGGAGTTACTTTGTGTGCCATCGCAGTCCAAGTCCAGACTAGCTCATAAATAAATATCTACTTTGTTTTGGTACTAGATTTGATTGATTTTAAGTTGAGGAGAACACAGGTTTATATTTGAAGTACACCATCCAGTGCAATAGTATTGTCACCATTGCATCCCACTGCCATGGATTGGAACCTATCACAAAAGTGCATCGAATTGGATTTGTGGATAAAAAACGGGCAAAAATTCAAGTAGATTGCCATAATCAAAATGTACATGAGCAGGGTAGACCGTTTTGACGAAAACATTTGACTCCATGAGGGTAGTAACTACTTCGCGGTGAAAAGTGGTTGTTCCCTCTTTTTGCATTTGGCTTAGACGCAGCATCCCAAAATGCATGGCTGATCAAAAGACAGTCAGAAAACAATTGGACCTACTGTGACTTCCGGCGAAATGTCGCAACTATATACCTGCAAAAATATGGCAAGCTGCGACCCACAATTCAGCTTGTGGCGTCCCTCTGAAACCAAGGTGAGGAGTGCAGGAAGTGCTGACGACCACTCGCAAATCGACTGCTCTCAATGAAGATGCGGATATTGTCACCAAAGCACAAGAAAAAAGTTTGGCAAGTGCATTATTGGTTTGCATTTATAGTGTTGGTACAGTTTTCACAATCAATAAGTGTTTTGTTTCTTTCAGATTACCTATTTTTATTATAAAGAAACTGATATATCTCAATATAAATTAATATCATGATAAACTCGGACGTTTTATTCCTACCGTCACAATAATTATAATAATTTTCTTGAAACTACATTTTTTTTATATGACTTATGCAATAACTCGTATGATTGTTTAAATATTAGTAACAAATTGTGTTATATAGTTCCCAGAACATGCCAGGGACGCAGGGTGCCCGCACGACCTGTATTCGCCACTACTTCCAGTCGTACAAATGCGGGCTTGCGTGCACCTCTTCGTCGCCTTACGAGTAATTTTAATAAGAATTTCTGCAGTTTGGATCTGTTTGCTTTACCACATAGAAAGTTTAGACTCATGCTGCTTAACTTGTTGAAAAATTGATGTGATATTTGTTCCACTTATCCGGCCCTTTTGGCAGCTTTATTTTTTGTTGTTACTTCTTAATTAATACTCCTCTTTTTTCATTTCTCACAACACACTAGTCTTAAAAATTACCAAATTGTCTCACTGTGTATCTGTGGAGAACGTTGTTGATTTCACATTTGTATCATTTCTATATCATATCTTTTGTAATCTAAGTGTGTAATTGTTTGTTTTCCCAAATAAATAAAATAAAATAAAATAAGAAACAATCTGTCTCCTTCAGAGTACTAATTTCACAACGCCCAGTGTCACCCGTAGAAGGGCACGACACAATTGCGGCGGTAAGACCTCTCCTTGGGGAGTGGCTGGAGAGGAGCCACACTCTGAGAGAGTGTGGCTCCGGTGAGTACCTGCCACACTCTCTCAGAGTGTGGCTCCTCTCCTCACCTTCCGCCTGACGCAGGTACTCACCGGACAAGGCTGTTTCGGGAGGTACCTGTTTCGGATTCAGCGGGTGGACACGCCCGGGTGTCAGCACTGCGAGGATCGCCCGGAGGACACGGTAGAGCATATGGTAAAGGTCTGCCCTGCTTGGGCTGAGCACCACCGTATCCACGTCGAGGCAATCGGCGGCGGCGACCTCTCGCGTCCGGCCCTGGTTAAATCCATGGTCCGGAGCGAGGAGGCTTGGGAAGCGGTCACCTCCTTTTGCGAAGCGAGGGAAAGCCAAGGCCTTCGCCCCAACCGTCCCTGCACGAGAAGACACCCCGGGCGTCGGGAGTCGCAGGGCGATCCCCGGCCACTTGGCTCTCATCTGGAGGAGAGCAGGTTGACACGGATTTCACCAGGCAGTGGTCAGACGTTCCCAGCGGGGCTGAGACCTAGCGTTAAAGCAAACTTGCGGGCCCCTAACCGTAGTCTAATAGTCAGTTTTCTGGTACGGGAACAACCATTCTTTGTGGTGGGCATTGAAGTCCCCCAGAAGAAAGAAATGAGCTTCGCTGTTAGGTACTGGGTTACATCAATCGACTCCACAAGGAAATTGAACAGTGCTGTTCTCTCCTGGTCACCACTGTGCGATCGGTAAACGCCGATGTAGAGAAATTTCTCCACGCCAGTGTCCACAAGTAGCCATATGGCAGAAAACCCCGATTTTTCAAAGCAACGGAGACGACGACAACAAATGTCATAGCGGACGTACACACAGACCCCAGCATGCTTCTTGAACTTGTGTTCATAGAGTAACCCGGGTAGTTGAGGTACGCCACTTCCAACAGGGTTGCTATCTTCGTCTCCGTCAGGAAAAACAGGTGCGGCTTTTCGGCCTCAAGGTGATGAGGGACCGGATCGAGATTGGAGTGCAACGCCCTGATGTTAGTGAGGTACACTTTAAGTGGGAGGAAGTGCAGCCGTTGTTTAACCTTAATCTTCTGTTTTGCTTTGGTCATGTTACTTTTGAGTAGTTGGGGGAAAAAGTCGAAATGTCGAGGCGCTGCTCAGTGAACCAAGTGAAACACTAGAGCAAATCCAACCTATGGGGAACTCATTTGGAGACTGCGGGGACGCCCGAACCCCCCCGGATATGGCCACCGGGTCCTCTGGTGGAGTATACCGGGATTTTTTGCGAGTTGGTGGGGCAGCCTTTGGCACGTGGCTGGCGTGCTACTTGGGCCCCTACTGACTGCGGTCGGCCAACGGCTGGCACCAAGCTTCGGATCCCGCTACCCTCCAAAATTAATTACCCGGCAAGTGTTGCCATGAGACCAAGACCGGTTCTAAACAGCGCAACTGACAACTTCCTACTCCCCCAAAGGCACTGGCACTCCCACACACCGACAGAACACAGCAAGCTGCTTGGCGCCGGACTCCGGTGGAATGGTGGTCGCGAGCCAGGCGGCTCCTTGCGGAGCCTACCACCGCTTAAATGGGACCACTAGGAGGTAGATCCCAAACCACCCCAAATATACAGACTCATCACCGATGACCGTGGGTGATGCATCCGAGTTGCGGTAAGCATTGAGCGTACCCTCCTATCCAGGGCGGCAAGTTCCGTCTGAGTCCATTTGAGTATACCGGAAGAGTACATCAACACCGGTATGACCCAACTGTTGAAGGTGCGGACCTTGTTGCCGCCTGATAAAAGACTATTGAGTACTTTATTCAGGCGGCCAAAGAAGCGCTCCTTCAACGACAAAGAAACATAGAAAAACATGTTAAAAAATATATGCAGAAGAGGTACCCGTTAAAGTTGAGCAAATCAAACACAAAACTTCACTATAGGAGTTCCTGAAAGCAAATACGAAAAGTTGTGACAACCTGAAAGCTGGGAAGAAAATATTGAATTTGCAGAATGGGTGGTTTCGTAGAGCAAGCAACCCCAGATAACCTACATAAGTCCGTCGAAATATTTTACCAAAACGTACGATGGCTGCGAACTACTCATTATGGGAATAATGTCAATTTAGTTGTGGAGTATCACCACTAAAAAGTGGAAAATAAAAAACTTTTACAAAAAAATACAACTGACTTCCAAATTTAAAACTAATTTCTTCACAAAAAACACAACAAAGTATTAAATAACTTTAATTTCGGCAGTTGGTGTTTTTGGTTGCTTTTTCGTTTTTACATCGACTTCCGAAATTAAAGTTATTTTATACTTTGTAGTGTTTTTTGTGAAGAAATTCGGACACAAAGGGTAATATTCGTTTAAAATCTCCAGTGTCAACAATGCCATGAACTGAAAAGATTTGTATAAACATGCATTCAAACCGGGCAGGTTTGAAATGTTCCATCCACAAACCAAACTGGCGATTCACTTAACTTTCGCAGATTGATTTCAATTATAAATAATAAAAAGCGAACAATAAGCCCCAGACAAATTCAGTTTGTTACAATATGCTATTCGCAACAGTCGATTTCGATTACCAAGACTTCCATACTAGCGTACCAGTCAAACAGTTTTTCGAATAAGCGTGTTCGCAACATCGTCATTCGATATAGCGGTTTTCGACTCAATAAGTTTTCAAACTGGCGTACCACTCGTAAAGCCAACCTCCCTCCAGAAACAGATCAGTCCTCCTAATGAGTTCAGGATGTCAAAGTCATTTATTTCAACTAGACCATTCAAAGGCACTTTTGAACGTCAAATTTACAGTTTAAAATTAAAATATAAGTGACTCTAGTTGTCCATTCGCAAAAAGTAGATTCTTATGGAGAAGAACGGACAAGAAACTCCATAGTTACTCTTTTCAAATATAAGTTTTACAATATTTTGTATACATAGGTACATTGATCAATTGATTATATTATGTGAGCACAATGCATCCAACATTACACGAATATACAGCACACACTTATATACTATAGGTACAACAAAGCAATACCAGCAGAGTTAAAATTAAGTTTGCTAGTAAGGGACATGGTACTCACATATTTACAATATAATTAAAAACAATGGATCAGTGTGTGAGTTAAATTACATATGTCTGTGAGTGAATGCGGTGTCCCTATTGTTTGTCTCCGTATTTCTGCGACGCCTGTGAACTCAAGGAGAAAGTGCAATACTGTTTCTTCCTCCTCCAGGCATGCACTGCACAGAGGCCTCTCCGTTATACCTATCGTGTGGAAATGTTTGTCCAGCGAGCAGTATCCGGTGATGGTCCCCGCTACCATTCGTAGACTGCCCCTGTCTAGTCGCAAAAGGCGCTTAGTAAGTTTCCTGTCTAGGAATAGCATAGTCTCCTTGGACTGCCTGCAGCCTAGTGCCGAGGCCCACCAGCGCTCTGCTTGTGTGTGTGTATGATCTTGTAGCAGTGTCAGCTGGGTGAAAGGGAGTGGCACTATGATTTCGGGTCCAACGGTTGACTTTGATCCATCAGTGTAGATTCACAAATCTCAGCTCTTTGGGAAATGAGTGGTCATACGATTTTTGAAAATGGTGAGTCTCATCTCATCTTGTGAGTCTCATCTCATCTGCTTGTCCAGGTATTTGGTTTCAGTTGCAAGGCTTAGGGTGGTTCCGAAGAACCATGGTAATTCGAGTGTTGGGAACTTCCTCTTCTTGGTAAAGAGGACAAGTTCCGTTTTGGCAGGGTTCACTGCTAGCTAATAATCATTGCACCAGTCCTCTACTATTTTCAATGCTTGGCTTATGAGGTTGCATAAGAATCCTTTATCATTGAGTCTTTTAACTAAGTTATCTGCGATGAGATTCCATAGTAGTCCACAATGGCTTTTGTTGTGTTATTTATTATAACTTGTATAGCTCTTTGCTACCTGTGTGAATTTGGCAGCCGACTTTTTTTTCATTTTTCGGTTTTTTGAAAAAATTCTATAAGTAGTGGATAGTAATGAAGCTAACTTTGTAAGTAGTAGAGCCAAAAAAACAAAAAAAAAATCATGCCCAGACATTGCAAAAAATTACTTTATCCAGCTGTTTTATTTAGGAAAACGTTCGTAGTGGATTGTAGTGCAATTTTTTTCGTTTGTATTAAACATAAATAAAAAAATGACGGCAAGAAATATGTAACTATTTTAGACTGAATTACTTCTAGACTGAGAACTATGTGAGTACTACAAACGCTGAAATAAACAAAGAAACGTTCACGGAGGTTTGTAGTGAACAAATTATCGTTTGTAGTAGAATAGAAATTGATCAGAAGCGATCATGCCGAGTAAAACTTTTTTTAAGCTATTTTCGACTGAATTACTCCTGGTTTGAGGACGGTATGATTATTACTTCAAACGTTGAATATAACATAGAAACGTTCACAGAGGTTATTAGTGGACAAATTTCCGTTTGTGGCGAAAAGTTTTACTCAATGTGATCGCTTCTGATCAATTTCAGCGCCTAGAGAAGACACAGCATCATTTTTGGTGGCAAAAAGAATATCTGTGCGAATTGCAACAAAGGACAAAATGGCGAACAGATATGTCAAAGCTGGATGTTGGAGGTATGGTACTCCTAGCAGATGACAACGCGCTCCCTCTCGCATGGAAACTGGGACGCGTTCTTCGCCTTATATCCGGATCTGATGGGATATCCAGAGTGGCAGACATGCACACCAACAAGGGCTGCGTGCGACATTCACTAGTACGGCTCTGCAGACTTCCCACTGCAGAGGAGCTTAAGGATTGAAAGAGATCTTTCAATGGCCAAATGGGAATATGTTCAGGCTTTAACGCCTTCAATAAAAGTAAAGGCAATCACATGATGCGTCCTATGATGAGCTTTTTTACACATAGGCGCAACTACTTCCTTTCAAACAAAGTGTATAGTCATACTTCACTTGCCTGAGAACCACCATCCTTGTAACATTTTTTTATTATAATAAATGAATTTGTGATTCGTGGGACTTTAATTGGCACCATTATATCCTCCAAAGAAACAGTAAATAAACAGTAAATTTATATTTTTTAACATCCGGTCCCATTCATTCAGTGATACCACACAAAAGGGTACACTGCAATCATGGTATAGTTACCAGAGACAATGATAAGGACGATATTATTGAAAAAATGTTACCTAAATTCTGAGATTGGATGAAATTCAATTACGAGTGAAAATGAAAGTGAGTGCAGAAAACACTTTCTCAATCACACAACAAGAACCAATGCAGGTAAATTTTGTGTAAAATTGCCGCTTATGAATACTACTGACTGAAGATAAGCTTTATAAATATGGAAAAACCGTTAAAACGAAACCATAAATTAACATTAGAATACGCCAAATTCATTAAGGAATACGAAGAATTAGGTAATTTATCGGTGTTAAATGTTAATTTAAGTGATAGCTTAAGCCCAAGTTATTACTTGTGTCACCACGAAGTTCTCAAACAGGAAAGCGAATCCACTAAGGTCTACACGAACCTTAGTGAATTCGTTTTCCTGTTTGATGGTTCCGCTCGATCCACTTCCGGTTGCTCACTTAATGACATAAGACTTAATAATTAAAGACTTATTAATGGTGGGTCCAAACGTCCAGGACACTCTGTTTTCTATTTTGATATGGTCTAGGCAATACAACCACTTACAATACCTGAGATATAGAAAAGATGTATCGCCAAATATTGGTACACGAAGATGATAGGCATTTACAGCTTATACTATGGAGAGGAGAAGAATCTGAACCCATTCAGACGGTTATGCTCAATACTTTGACCTACGGAACAGCGAGCGCAAGTTACTTAAGCACACGCTGTCTGTGGCAGGTAGGGCAGGAACAGAATAATGACCTCATTAAAGGCATTACTCAAAAGGATTTCTACGTCGATTACTTGATAACGGGTTCGAATGATTCACAGCAATTAAAATATATAAGTATATAAAGCTGTATCTGATGCATTAAAGTCAGGTTGTTTCAATTTAAAACGAATCACCCTTTTATTTTTGATAATGTTGTTATGAATGAAAAAGACAAGTTAATTTTTAGTGAGTCTTCAAGTACACTAGAGTTGGGCCGGACACCCTCTAACGATACCTTACACTTTCCAATAAAGGGATTTTCGCATGACAATAATCAAATAATAACAATACGGTTTATCATGTCAAACGCTTTTAAGATATTTGATCCATTGGGTACCTAACTATATTAAGTCCAGTAGTTGTGAAACCTAAGACAATGTTTCAAAGACTTGTTGTTGTTGGCAACAAAAACTGGACCGGGATCAGCCAGTCCCTAGGGAGATAAAAGACGATTGGATTGGATTTAGTTTTCTGAAAACATAAAATACTTGACTTCTTTACAAGTGCCAAGGTTAGTTCTAGGTGACTCATTTAAATACATTCATTTAGCGATGCCTCACAAAATCCGTATGGTGCGTGTATTTACATGAAAACGTTTAGTCTTAATGGTGACGTCATAGTGAAGACGACCACCATACCCTGCCCAGAGCAGTGCGCGTTACTTGCTGCTAAACTTATAAAATCTGTTATTTACTCACTTACAAGCCGGATAAACTAGTCAACTGTTGCGATTCGACAGTAGTATTGTGTTGGATTCGTAGCGATGTCAGTAAATTAAGTCTTTGTAGCTAATCGTACTATTGAAATTAAGGAACTAACGTCTACTTCAGCGTGGCGATATGTTCCGACGGATTCTAACCCTGCTGACTTAATATCAAGGGGAGTATATGCTAAGCGTTTCATATCAATGGCACTGTGGTGGACAGGGCCTAGTCTTTTAATAAAAAATGAATCTGAATGGCCTAAGTTAAACGTCAGTGATTCGGAAGAACTACCAGAGTTAAAGGTACATCATTCGGCAATAATTAATCAACTCGTCATTGACTTTGATAAATATTCCCTATTTGTATACGATCTGGTAGAGAAAGGTAAATCTTTAAATAATAAACCTTTCTTAGACGAACATAAACTAATTCGAGTCAATGGACGAATAGATGCTTCAGTTCAATCTTTTGAAAAGAAACATCCAATTTTACTGCATGCTTCACATAGATTAACTAAATCATATTTCAAAAGAGAACATGACAGCAATATGCATGCTGGTCCGCAATTGTTGTTGGCGTCTGTGCGAGAAACAGTATGGCCAATTAATGGCAGGTGTCTTGCGGGGCGCACAGTCAATAATTGCGTAAGATGTAGACGACTACGAGGCGTGACGTTACAACCTAGAATGAGTAATTTACCGCCCCAGCGCATAACACCTACAGCCGGTGGAACTTCGAGGAGCACTTCCGACGTTTGGCTCCCAGACTGGAGCGGACCGGAGCTGCCTTCAAGCGGCTCCTGCCCAATCTAGGGGGTCCAAACGCCTCCTGCCGGAGGCTCTATGCTGGGATCGTGCGGTCCATGGCCCTTTATGGGGCCCTTGCGTGGGCCCTAACGCTGAAGGGGCGACCAGTCCGCCAGCTCAACGCGTTCCAAAGGGTCATGGCCATCCGGCTGGCCTGGGGATACCGCACGGTCTCTAGCGAGGCGGCAAGCCTCCTTGCCGGTTTACCACCATGGAATCTGGAGGCGAGAGCCCTCGCGCACGTCGGCAAATTGCATCGCGGCGGACGAAGCTGCGGCACGATACCATGGCGGTATGGCAACAGCGACTGTCGCAACCCTGCGCTGGGCACGCCACAATTGCGGCGGTAAGGCCCCTCTTTGAGGAGTGGCTGGAGAGGCGCCACGGCGTCCTCACCTTCCGCCTGACGCAGGTACTCACCGGACACGGCTGTTTCGGGAGGTACCTGTTTCGGATTAAGCGGGAGGACACGCCCGGGTGTCAGCACTATGAGGATCGCCCGGAGGACACGGTGGAGCATACAGTGGAGGTCTGCCCTGCTTGGGCTGAGCAACGCCGTGTCCTCGTCGAGGCGATCGGCGGCGGTGACCTCTCGCGTCCGGCCCTGGTTGAATACATGGTCCGGAGCGAGGAGGATTGGGGAGCGGTCACCTCCTTCTGCGAAGCAGTAATGCTAGCGAAGGAGGAAGCGGATCGCGCGAGGGAAAGGCAAGGCCTTCGCCCCAACTGCCGCTACAGGAAAAGACGCCCCGGGCGTCGGGAGTCGCAGGGCGATCCCCGGCCACCGTAGGCGCGGGCCTGCTGACGGCGAGCATTGGGTGGCTCGCTGTCCGATCACCACCAGGCCCGAGTCGATGGCGCGTTGTGTTTCACGCGCGCCTCAAAGAGATGTCAGCATAAAAGACGGGGCCCGCTAGGGCCAGAGCCTGCCAGGGTTGCGGAATTTGTTCGAAAGAGTCGCCGCGGCCCTGAAACGCATAGGACTTTAGAAGGAACACGGATGGGTTTTAGTCAGTAAGAGACACGCCCTTCCGCTCCACCCAGAACGGAAGAAGTCATTTGATGATTTCCCATGCTTAAAAAAAAAAAGCGCATAGCTCCTGATTATCCCTTTTTATCTGTTGGCTTGGACTTTGCTGACCCATTCTATATTATTAATTGTAAAGGCCGTGGGAGTCGTGTAGTTAAATTGTGCACGATGCCCTGACGTCGATTCGTACGTAGGCGCAAGTAGGGGGGTAGGCAAACCAACGCTTAAATTCTATGTTACCAATTATAATCCTTAATCTTGCCATGTTATTTACGAAATCTTTGTTTAATGTTATTTCAATTGTATAGCTATTTAGATATAAGATAATAGTTCATTATTGTGTAAAATTGAGTTATATAAACGTTTTGTAGTTAATTTAGTAGAGTATAGTCGATATCGTAGTGAAAAAAGTTAGGTACAGTTATTGTTTATATTAGATTATTGCCTCAGTTTATATAATTACGATATTCTAACTTATGTAGATATGTGTATTGAGCAAATAAATAATCATTTTCCTATGTTTTTTATTGATCTTACCTCTGTGACGGCCACAAAATCAATAAAACGGTTTGTGGCGCTGCCGTAGGTTTTTATAGTAGTGAAGCGGGGAAAATAAAAATAAAATAAAATATGTCCGTCACCCATTTTCCCGCGCCGCCGCCCGATACGAACCCTCCCGCATCTCCAAGGTACGCCGACTGAGGCATACCCTCGTCACGCCCGACGACTCTACCACTCTCCTCCAAGAGAGTCGCAAAGAGACCAGCACTCTTCGCAAACCGCGACCGCCGTCCTTCCGCCCTCGCCGCCGAGGCCCACCGCGACGTCCCCGGCAAAATCCGCCCCGACCCTTGCTCGAGCCAGCCCGCGCCGCTGAGCCTGTAGTCTTAAATTCGCCCCTAAATAATAATTCCAGTTCGATCCAGCCCGTCCCTAGCTGTCCTTCCTGCCTCTGAAAAAAGTCTTTCGCTATAAACAATGCTACACGGTGGGGACAGATATATTTGGGCAAATTTTATCAATTTTGGGAATTGATTGGCGTTTGCTGCCCACCATGCATAAGGGTCACTCTGTCGATCAACTCGGATTATTTTTAAGTAAAAGTCAAGCTCGTTGGCTATAGCACTATTTGTCGTATCTTCGGTTTGACTATTATCTTGAGCGACTTCATTAAAGCAATCCCAAAATGTTTCATGAACAACAGTTGCGCCATTGCCTGCCCTTCTTTTCATTGGAGGTGAATCACCTATCTATCTATCTATCTATTGGGGCATGGTTTCCGCACTTAGTCCTGATGTTGGACCATTGTGCGTGGGCCATGGCGGCCGTCATTCCAACCAGCCAACCTCCCTCCAGAAGCAGATCAGTCCTCCTAAAGAGTTCAGGGTGTCTGTGAGTGAATTTGGTGTTCCTATCGTTTGTCTACGTATATCGGCGACGCTTGTGCACTCAAGGAGCACGTGCGACACCGTTTCCTCCTCCTCCATGCATGCTCTGCACAGAGGACTGTCTGTTATACCTAGTGTGTGGAAATGCTTATTCAGTGAGCAGTCTCCGGTGATGGTCCCCGCCACCATTCGCAGACTGCCCCTATCCAGTCGCAGAAGGCGATTGGTGAGTTTAATGTTTAGGAGTGGTTTAGCCTCCTTGGACTGCCTGCAGCCTGGTGCCTGTAAGTCAAATGAGCCAAAATGCTTTTCCCAAAATGAGTTTGATGATCTTGTAAGAGATTTAAATCTTTGTAAACAAGCTTCAGAGTTGTTTGCATCAAGAAAGAAAGAAAAAAATGCTTTCCTCAGATACTAAAATAAGTATACAGAATTACGGCGTTATTTTTCCAAACGGTTATTACCTTTTGTTCATATTATTATTATATCAAAAACTTGTTCATAAAAATGGACTTAAGACAATACGAACCAAACGTCTGACGTTTATTCATTGACAGCTCAAAACGTAACCGAAAATGTATTCTATTACATAATGGAAATAAATACGCTGGGGTACCTATTGCCCACAATACGAAGTTAAAGGCAAAACATTGTAACATTTCGCTAGTCTTGAACAAAATAAAATACAATGACCATAAGTAGCAAATTTGTGTCGATTTAAAAATGGTGAACATTCTTCTCGGTCAAAAAAGTGATTACACTTCGTTTCGAAACTTCTCTACTGAGCTTAACAAGAGCATTGAATAAGAAGAAACTGGCCCTTGAGAGAATATATGGAGCCTGGAAAGCAAAATATAGTCCAGAATTCATTAGTAGCACGTGACAAAATTATCCTTCCACCATTACATATAAAGCTAGGCATCATGGAAAAGTTTGTCAAACCAGTAGATAAAGACGGGAACTGCTTTTCTTACATTTGGCAAAAATTTCCACAGCTCATTATGGAAAAGATTAAAGCCGGTATTTTTGATGGCCCCCAAATTAGACAAGTTACGAAAGGTACGCAATTTAGAAATTCTATGACTGAGTTAGAACTAAAGGCAACAGCTTTCGTCTCTGTGATGCAGAATTTTCTCGTAAAAAAAATCTGAAAATTATAGTGAACTTGTAGAGGTGTGTTTGTTGCTACAATTAAAAAAATATGGAGTGCAATTTGAGCATAAAACTCCACTTCCTCCATAGTCACCTGGACAGGTTTCCGGAAAATTTAGGAGATATGAGCAAAGAGCAAGGAGAGCGTATGCATCAGGACTTACGTGTCATGGAAGAGCGCTAACAGGTTTTCTGGGATACGAATATGATTCTGACTATTTTTGGTCTCTGATACGTCATTTCCCAAAGTCTACACGTCAGGGAAGAGCTTTAAAACGAAGTTTAAACTCAATGATTTTTTTTTTTTGTTTATAAAGTTTTTTTAGTAAATTCATGTTTTTTCTGTTATACCTACATAGCTGAAACTATGAAACTATAGCTGATAAAAATCTTATTATATTTTTAAATAGAATATCATATGTAGTCAGCAACCGCTACCATTTCTTCGGCAACAGATTCTGTTGTCTGAGATAAAGGGTATGGTAAGTTTTCGTCAGATTTCTTGAATAACTCTAAATATATTTATAGCCTTCATTTGATATGTCACAACCATTATGGTCACAACTCACATGGTACAATTTCCCAAAAGTGACCCCATGCTCAAAATTTATTTATTTACGTAACGTGTCCGTATTCGAATCACAGATGTTCATATGTGCAAATTTAACAGAATCGGTCCAGTAGATTCGGAGAAAATTACGACGAATTATTGACGGACAGATAGACAGACACCCTATAAGGGTTCCGTTTCTTATGTTGTAGAAAAGTATAACCTCTGTTGAGCGGACTTGTTTTTTATAGATATATTGTTTCTTAATGTATTGCCTAGTTACTTGAAATAAACA
>NDFZ01004281.1:0-12946 GCA_002192655.3 Mamestra configurata
TTGTGAACTGAATTGATAGATGGCGGTGTACGTTGTACGGTAGCGACATCTATCGACGACATCTATTTATTTGAATAATTAAAGATGTATGTATCGTTAGGCAATAATAGTATATTAAGTTTATTTAGTAACATATAGGGCAGATGATTGATATCGAAAGTAACGGTTGCAGGCGTCGCTGTCGCGCGCGCAGTACGTGGTGGGCGCGGGCGTGACGCTGGCGGTGTTCGCGCTGTTCTACGTGCTGTTCGGCGCGCTGGTGCTGGCGCAGCGCTGGCCGCGCTGGAAGCGCCTCGTGGGCCCGCGCGCCGTGCTCGCCCGCAGTAACTATACATTCAACTAAAACTATTTGTTCGCGCTGTTCTACGTGCTGGTCGGCGCGCTGGTGCTGGCGCAGCGCTGGCCGCGCTGGAAGCGCCTCGTGGGCCCGCGCGCCGTGCTCGCCCGCAGTAACTATACATTCAACTAAAACTATTTGTTCGCGCTGTTCTACGTGCTGGTCGGCGCGCTGGTGCTGGCGCAGCGCTGGCCGCGCTGGAAGCGCCTCGTGGGCCCGCGCGCCGTGCTCGCCCGCAGTAACTATACATTCAACTAAAACTATTTGTTCGCGCTGTTCTACGTGCTGGTCGGCGCGCTGGTGCTGGCGCAGCGCTGGCCGCGCTGGAAGCGCCTCGTGGGCCCGCGCGCCGTGCTCGCCCGCAGTAACTATACATTCAACTGAAACTATTTGGAACATAGAAGTGTGTCTACTCTCATATCGTAAGGTTCTTTATCGTCATCTGCCTCGCTTTTTCCCAACTATATTGGGGTCGGCTTCCAGTCAAACCAAATCCAGCTGAATAACAGTATTTTACGTGGAGCGGCTGCCTACCATACCTCCACAACCCGTTAATTGGGTAACACGGTACTTTTTTGGCAAGACTGGTGTCAGATTGTCTGGTTTCTGACAATCCGTTATGACTGCCAAACATATACAAATGACAGCGAGGACCAACGGCTTATCGTGCTTTCCGAGGTACGGAGGAGTCTCGGTATGTGAAGATGGTCACCCATCTCCAGACCGACCACGGCAAACGTTGCTAAACCTTGAAAATCGGCCCGTCCGGCTTTTATTATTTAGCGACGAGCTCCGGTCTTGAGCACGAACTCAGTTCTTTATATGAAATCGAAAAATATAACTTACCGACAGACTTTATCCACAGGGTTTTTAATAAAACTAAAAAGTTATTTCGTAACACAAGGCAAATTTTTGTAATTACATACCTAGGTCCTTAGTATAGTAGCGGTCCCCCGACACGATGACGCTTGGCCCATAGTTCCTATATTAAACTAAAAGGATCAATACATTTTATTTTTTACTTTTTAAGTTTTTTTGTCAGGGGTTTTTTAAACTTTTATTTATTTTTTACTTCGTGCTTTATAAACTTAATTTCCCTATAATGTACTAAAAGCTAAATAAAAAATATTCGTTAGCTCCTAGGTACCACTTTCCTCATCAATCTAGTTTCCTCATCAAATAATATTAGATATATAGACATATATAACACACATACAAATCTGTTTATTTTTATTTCGTTAGTTAATATTCCTCATTCCCTTTCAATATAGTGTACATTATTCTACTAGTCAAGCCCTTTCATTTGATACCCATATTGGGGCAGTTGTAAAAAATATAGGTAATTCGCCATTTTGTGGTGGCGGCCATCTTGGTTTTGAAATTTATCATAGTTTGTAGTATTCTACTAGTCAAGCCCTTTCATTTAATACCCATATTTAGGGAGTTGTGAAAAAATATGTAATCCGCTATTTTGTGGCGTCAGCTATCTTGGACCGATTTTCATCAAATAGCTAAGAACACTCCCGACTAATTCACCTTTCAAACTAAAAAAAAACAAAATCAAAATCGGTTCATCCGTTCGGGAACTACGATGCCTCAGACACACACACAGACACGTGAAACTTTAACACCCCGTCGTTTTTGCGTCAGGGGTTAAACACTAAACATTATTTTGATTTTTTATGTCTTTTCGCGAATTCGGCCAGATGAATGAATATACTATACTTATTCATTCATCTGGATTATATATAGGTACTTTATTCATCTGGGCGAATTCGCAAAAAGAGTGTAGTGGAAGACATTTTGACTTAGTGTTGTGCTCAGTTTATTTGTGTGAGGCCGTGCAGGTGAGCGAGGCGGACGAGCCCCTGGTGCCTGTGGACGCGTATCACCCGCCACTCGAGATAGCCCTGCAGCTCAACGTGAGAGAGGTGCGCGTTCCATATGCCGCCGCCCCGTGGCCGTATCTCCGGACTGCCAGTAGGGGCTGTAGGCCAAAACGAACCGCAATGGAACTTTTATAAAGCAGACTATAGTTAATTGTATTCCTCACTAGCATCCACCGATTGGAGTTCTGTTTATAATATTGAAACCAGAATATAATATTGAATAGAATATAATATTGGAACCAGATGAAGCTTTGCAGTGTTTTTACAATGTTTTCAATGTCATTTTAGATGATTGTGTACCTAGGAAACAACCCAAGCGCGCGCACACGAGTAGGTATTGCTATCCAGAGGGTTATACTAAAGAAATCATTTCTGATATACAATTAAGGGCGAAACTACACAAGCAGTATAAATCCACTGGTTTGCGCGCTGATTACAATGTTTTTCCACATGCAGGGCGCGTATTAAAGAAAGCATTGAACGGGAATACCAAAACCAGCAGGATAGAGTGCAGAGTAATTAGCAAAGGATCGAAGTCTTTTTGGGATTATATTAGGACTAAAAATAAACCCAACACTCGAAATAAAATGATTAAATACGGGTCAGTGTTATCGAATTCAGAATGCGCGACGTATTTGCAAAATATTTTTTTTAGGTATACAATGAGGGGCCAGCTCGGCTTGACGTAAACGAAGCGGTGGAGGCCGGCGACGCAAACAGCGCGCGCGTGCACCTCCCTAAGCTGACACTCGAACAGGTGCAAGCGGCACTGGGTCGTCTCAAGCCCAAGCGCTCAGCTGGCCCGGACCCCTGCATTTGTAATGCGTGATTGTCGATCGGTACTAGCGGAGCCACTCGTTCATATTTTTAACATGCGCCTGGATACTTCCTACTTTCCGGAACGTTGGAAGATCACCCGCGTAATTCCCACACCAAAAGAGGGAGACGGAACAGCAATCGAGTCTTTTAGGAAATAGGAACACGTGGCAACTGTCAGACGCACAACATGGTTTCCGACCTGCGCGTATAACCAGTAATATTTTTAACGCCATGACGTATCTGGTTCCTCATATCGATGCAGGGGTGCAGGTGGACGCCGCCTACTTTGATTTTAAGAAAGCATTTGACCTGGTGGATAATGAAATCTTGCTATCGAAGTTGCGATTGCTCCACTTCTTTGCGAGTTATATGAGGGACAGACAACAATACGTTGAGTTCAGTGGTTGTCGGTCTGAACCTTATTTCACTAGGTCGGTTGTGAGTCATGGCAGCAATGTAGGGCCGTTACAATTTATTATAATGATCAATGACCGAGCTGTCGTAGTACGTGATGCCAGGTGTCTGCTTTTTACGGACGACCTGAAGATGCTCCTGGCCATCAAAAACGAGGAAGGCTGTCATCGTCTTCAGCAGGACATTGATCGTGTAGTTGAATGGAGTCGAGAAAACCAGCAGCAGTTCAATGTTTCGAAGTGTTTAACTGTGACATTCAGCCGTGCAAAAAGACCATTTCGTTACAGTTACAAATTGGATGACACGCCTATGAAAAGAGNAATTTATTTGAATAATTAAAGATGTATGTATCGTTAGCCAATAATAGTATATTAAGTTTATTTAGTAACATATAGGGCAGATGATTGATATCGAAAGTAACGGTTACAGGCGTCGCTGTCGCGCGCGCAGTACGTGGTGGGCGCGGGCGTGACGCTGGCGGTGTTCGCGCTGTTCTACGTGCTGTTCGGCGCGCTGGTGCTGGCGCAGCGCTGGCCGCGCTGGAAGCGCCTCGTGGGCCCGCGCGCCGTGCTCGCCCGCAGTAACTATACATTCAACTAAAACTATTTGTTCGCGCTGTTCTACGTGCTGGTCGGCGCGCTGGTGCTGGCGCAGCGCTGGCCGCGCTGGAAGCGCCTCGTGGGCCCGCGCGCCGTGCTCGCCCGCAGTAACTATACATTCAACTAAAACTATTTGTTCGCGCTGTTCTACGTGCTGGTCGGCGCGCTGGTGCTGGCGCAGCGCTGGCCGCGCTGGAAGCGCCTCGTGGGCCCGCGCGCCGTGCTCGCCCGCAGTAACTATACATTCAACTAAAACTATTTGTTCGCGCTGTTCTACGTGCTGGTCGGCGCGCTGGTGCTGGCGCAGCGCTGGCCGCGCTGGAAGCGCCTCGTGGGCCCGCGCGCCGTGCTCGCCCGCAGTAACTATACATTCAACTGAAACTATTTGGAACATAGAAGTGTGTCTACTCTCATATCGTAAGGTTCTTTATCGTCATCTGCCTCGCTTTTTCCCAACTATATTGGGGTCGGCTTCCAGTCAAACCAAATCCAGCTGAATAACAGTATTTTACGTGGAGCGGCTGCCTACCATACCTCCACAACCCGTTAATTGGGTAACACGGTACTTTTTTGGCAAGACTGGTGTCAGATTGTCTGGTTTCTGACAATCCGTTATGACTGCCAAACATATACAAATGACAGCGAGGACCAACGGCTTATCGTGCTTTCCGAGGTACGGAGGAGTCTCGGTATGTGAAGATGGTCACCCATCTCCAGACCGACCACGGCAAACGTTGCTAAACCTTGAAAATCGGCCCGTCCGGCTTTTATTATTTAGCGACGAGCTCCGGTCTTGAGCACGAACTCAGTTCTTTATATGAAATCGAAAAATATAACTTACCGACAGACTTTATCCACAGGGTTTTTAATAAAACTAAAAAGTTATTTCGTAACACAAGGCAAATTTTTGTAATTACATACCTAGGTCCTTAGTATAGTAGCGGTCCCCCGACACGATGACGCTTGGCCCATAGTTCCTATATTAAACTAAAAGGATCAATACATTTTATTTTTTACTTTTTAAGTTTTTTTGTCAGGGGTTTTTTAAACTTTTATTTATTTTTTACTTCGTGCTTTATAAACTTAATTTCCCTATAATGTACTAAAAGCTAAATAAAAAATATTCGTTAGCTCCTAGGTACCACTTTCCTCATCAATCTAGTTTCCTCATCAAATAATATTAGATATATAGACATATATAACACACATACAAATCTGTTTATTTTTATTTCGTTAGTTAATATTCCTCATTCCCTTTCAATATAGTGTACATTATTCTACTAGTCAAGCCCTTTCATTTGATACCCATATTGGGGCAGTTGTAAAAAATATAGGTAATTCGCCATTTTGTGGTGGCGGCCATCTTGGTTTTGAAATTTATCATAGTTTGTAGTATTCTACTAGTCAAGCCCTTTCATTTAATACCCATATTTAGGGAGTTGTGAAAAAATATGTAATCCGCTATTTTGTGGCGTCAGCTATCTTGGACCGATTTTCATCAAATAGCTAAGAACACTCCCGACTAATTCACCTTTCAAACTAAAAAAAAACAAAATCAAAATCGGTTCATCCGTTCGGGAACTACGATGCCTCAGACACACACACAGACACGTGAAACTTTAACACCCCGTCGTTTTTGCGTCAGGGGTTAAACACTAAACATTATTTTGATTTTTTATGTCTTTTCGCGAATTCGGCCAGATGAATGAATATACTATACTTATTCATTCATCTGGATTATATATAGGTACTTTATTCATCTGGGCGAATTCGCAAAAAGAGTGTAGTGGAAGACATTTTGACTTAGTGTTGTGCTCAGTTTATTTGTGTGAGGCCGTGCAGGTGAGCGAGGCGGACGAGCCCCTGGTGCCTGTGGACGCGTATCACCCGCCACTCGAGATAGCCCTGCAGCTCAACGTGAGAGAGGTGCGCGTTCCATATGCCGCCGCCCCGTGGCCGTATCTCCGGACTGCCAGTAGGGGCTGTAGGCCAAAACGAACCGCAATGGAACTTTTATAAAGCAGACTATAGTTAATTGTATTCCTCACTAGCATCCACCGATTGGAGTTCTGTTTATAATATTGAAACCAGAATATAATATTGAATAGAATATAATATTGGAACCAGATGAAGCTTTGCAGTGTTTTTACAATGTTTTCAATGTCATTTTAGATGATTGTGTACCTAGGAAACAACCCAAGCGCGCGCACACGAGTAGGTATTGCTATCCAGAGGGTTATACTAAAGAAATCATTTCTGATATACAATTAAGGGCGAAACTACACAAGCAGTATAAATCCACTGGTTTGCGCGCTGATTACAATGTTTTTCCACATGCAGGGCGCGTATTAAAGAAAGCATTGAACG
The DNA here is from genome assembly GCA_002192655.3 of Mamestra configurata. Lineage (NCBI taxonomy): Eukaryota > Metazoa > Arthropoda > Insecta > Lepidoptera > Noctuidae > Mamestra > Mamestra configurata. The sequence goes on from NDFZ01004281.1 coordinate 6,426, forward strand.
GGAATACCAAAACCAGCAGGATAGAGTGCAGAGTAATTAGCAAAGGATCGAAGTCTTTTTGGGATTATATTAGGACTAAAAATAAACCCAACACTCGAAATAAAATGATTAAATACGGGTCAGTGTTATCGAATTCAGAATGCGCGACGTATTTGCAAAATATTTTTTTTAGGTATACAATGAGGGGCCAGCTCGGCTTGACGTAAACGAAGCGGTGGAGGCCGGCGACGCAAACAGCGCGCGCGTGCACCTCCCTAAGCTGACACTCGAACAGGTGCAAGCGGCACTGGGTCGTCTCAAGCCCAAGCGCTCAGCTGGCCCGGACCCCTGCATTTGTAATGCGTGATTGTCGATCGGTACTAGCGGAGCCACTCGTTCATATTTTTAACATGCGCCTGGACACTTCCTACTTTCCGGAACGTTGGAAGATCACCCGCGTAATTCCCACACCAAAAGAGGGAGACGGAACAGCAATCGAGTCTTTTAGGAAATAGGAACACGTGGCAACTGTCAGACGCACAACATGGTTTCCGACCTGCGCGTATAACCAGTAATATTTTTAACGCCATGACGTATCTGGTTCCTCATATCGATGCAGGGGTGCAGGTGGACGCCGCCTACTTTGATTTTAAGAAAGCATTTGACCTGGTGGATAATGAAATCTTGCTATCGAAGTTGCGATTGCTCCACTTCTTTGCGAGTTATATGAGGGACAGACAACAATACGTTGAGTTCAGTGGTTGTCGGTCTGAACCTTATTTCACTAGGTCGGTTGTGAGTCATGGCAGCAATGTAGGGCCGTTACAATTTATTATAATGATCAATGACCGAGCTGTCGTAGTACGTGATGCCAGGTGTCTGCTTTTTACGGACGACCTGAAGATGCTCCTGGCCATCAAAAACGAGGAAGGCTGTCATCGTCTTCAGCAGGACATTGATCGTGTAGTTGAATGGAGTCGAGAAAACCAGCAGCAGTTCAATGTTTCGAAGTGTTTAACTGTGATATTCAGCCGTGCAAAAAGACCATTTCGTTACAGTTACAAATTGGATGACACGCCTATGAAAAGAGAGGCAGCAGTGCGAGACCTGGGCGTTCGTATGGATCATCATCATCATCGTCATATCACCCGAAAGACGTCCACTGCTGGACATAGGCCTCCCCCAAGTATCGCCACAACAACCGGTCCTGTGCGTCTCGCATCTATTGGCTACCCGCGACCCTCACCAGGTTCCTTCGGTCCTCTGTATAACCTGCCGCAGCGTATGTATGTGGTCTACGGTGCTGATGCCTTTTCGGAATCCGGCTTGATCGGGAGGCTGGAAGTCGTCAAACCTGCGCGCGAGACGGTTCGTGATGACTCTGGAAAACAGCTTGTAGATATGGATCAGACAGAAGTGAGATGGGCCTGTAATTCTTAAGCAGGGCATTGTCGCCCTTCTTAAATAAGAGTACCACCTCTGCTCCATGCCTGTGTCGTTTTCCCCTCGAGTATGACGGAATGGAACAGTTTCTGAGGGGCCTGAAGGACCGGTTTTCCACCCGCCTTCAGGAGTTCGGCTGTAATTCCATCCTCACCCGACGCCTTGTTGTTTTTAAGCTGCTTCAGAGCCATCCTAATCTCATACAGGCTGACGTCCGGGATGTCTTCGGTATAGTGTCGGGTCAACCTAGCTCTTGGGTCGTTATCCAGGTGTGCAGTGGGCCTAGTCATTAACGTGTATAACTGTCCATAGAAGGTCTCGATCTCCCTCAGAAGTTCCGATTAGGCGGATATGGTTCTGCCATCGTCGGTCTTCAGTCTTCGGTCGGTCTTCTTTTGTGAGCTGGCCCTGCCCAATAGACAGATCTCTCGCAAAGACCTTGGAGCCCGTATTCCACTCTATCGCGTCTGTAATTCTTTCGGTATTAAAGCGCCGGAGGTCGCTTTTCAAGGACTAGGAGATCTGTTTATTGAGCAGCCGATATTTGCTCGCATCATCTGAAGACTGCAGAATCATCTCCCGCCTCTCCTTCATGAGCTTGAGAGTAGGATCAAGACCCTGTTCTTATCTGTGCTGCGAGTCTTGAAGAACTTAGACCCGACCGTATGGACAGTTTCCACGAACCCATCGTTGCATTCATCCACGGAGCTCCCTAGACACTAGAAACGGCATTATATATACATTTCTTTTTTACAATCTTTTATTTTTTATTCATATTTTTTGAGTTTCGGTTTTTTTAATCGGTATTTATTTAGAAATAAGTAAGTAAGTAGCAGATAGTGGGGTCAAAATAAAAATCCAAGATGGCGGGTGCGATTATCCAAATTTTTGCTGCCGCCATCTTGAATTTTTTCATCACCCTCGAAATCGACTTTCATTTTGAACCTCGTTCCTGCCGGGGGTCCCTCGACTCCATACGTTTTTCTATGGCTATTTCAAAATCCAAACATTTAGATTTTAGTTGGATATGTCTTGAAAAATGCAATCGAAAGTTGTTGAGTGACTATCATTCAGTAGCATATTGGGCAAGGTAAAAAGTAAAAAAAGTGTGTTATCCTTCCGAAGTATTTCATTACAAAATCTGAAAAAATCATGAGAGTAGTATTACTATTACTTAATAAACACTTTTTTTCAACGACAATTATTTTGAACAAGATGCTTTAAATTTTTTGTGAATATCCGCAGTTGTAATAAATGTATTTCCTTTCAAGTTATATTTACTTACAGTAGGTACTTAAGTAAAATTAGATTTTGCGATTCTTATTTATCAGTTAGCCATTTTTCTGTTGAGATCACAGTATCAGCGCAAGTGTTGCGCCCTTCACCCCGCTGGGAGTTGACATGAAAAAATCGTTAAATCCGGTTCTATTATTCCACTGTTAGATTGTTTATACATTTTTCAAGTTAGATAAAAATTTCCAAAAGCAAGCCTCTCCTAAAAACTTCATCACCCACCCCCACAAGGCTTGATTTTAGAAAAATCCAATTTCTTATTTTTTATCAAGATTGTTAATTTTCAACTTCCTAAAACCAATCGTTAAGATTCTCCCATACAAATTTAACACACCCTAAATCGTCTTTTGGGGGTAGTTGTGACACACGAATAATGAAAACCTTTATTATGCACTGAAGCTAGTACTTATACCAAGTTTCAAGTACATTGGCGCAAAGAATAATATTCTTCCATACAAATTCTAACATCCCTTTAATCGTCTTTTGGGGGTAGTTGTGAAAAAATAATTAAATCAACCGTAATTATTTACTTTAGTCGGTTCGTGCCAAGTTTCAAGTATATTGAACCAAGGAATATAATTTTTAATGTAAACTTTCAACACTCACTTTAACCTCTTAGGGGATGAATTTCTAAAAATTCCTTCTTAATGTACCCTTGCGTCATTTAAGGTACATTTGTGCAAAATTTCATGCTTGATCAATCAGTCAGTCAGTCAGTCAGTTTACTTTTTTTCATATAGAAATTATTTTACCATATTATTGTAAGTACCTTTATTCTGGCAAATCAATAAATTTCATTTAATTTCTTACTTTATAAAGTTGTATAGAAATGTCGCAGGATGCAGCACTGAAACGATATTTTATACAAACTGAAACACAGATTAAATACGGAACTGATAATTTACTCCATAGGGAAATATAGATACCTAACGCTATAATTACCACAAAAATATTACAGACGTTCGTGTGCGCTAAAATGTACTTACGCTGACGCCTAACAGCATCTACTACGTCGTCTGCCGGGGTGCCGGGAGGCCGGGCGTGGTAATCACGTACGTCATTCAACGCAACGCTAGGGCTGTCTATACTAAGAAATTATTTTGATTACCTACCTACACAAAAGAATAGGTGACTAATAAACAGTTTTTTTTACATACAAAAATATATAAGTATTTATTGTAAATCACAAAAATGCCTCACTTCAATATAAGAGTCAATTAACTTTCATTTATTTATTTAAAATCACAATTGCCTCACATTAATATAATGGTTAATGAACTTTTTATCTTCTCGTAAACTTCGAGAATTAAGGCTCAAGATTTGACTTTGCTACTTTTTACCAGTAAATCAAATTTTTAGAAGAACAAAATACTTATGTTGACCTTTCAATATAAAAACTGTAACTTGCGTATAACATAAAGATTATTATTAAAACCAAATATAAGATAACATGTACTTATGTGAAAACTAGCCAAGTCGAATCTTGAGCCGATTTTTTTTTTCAGGATTATCTACAGAACTTGGCACCCATTTAAATCTCGATTCTTTTGTCGCCGAAGTCGACAATCACGCAAATTATAAACATTGAACTTGGCTCCCATTCATGTTTTTGATGGAATTTACCTTTCCTCCTCCTAAGCAATTGAAAAAAGATAAACTTTTGTTGGTCGTTTTATTTTGACAGCCGTCACACTACACTCGTGGTAACCGACTGGATTTTGTTCGCCCGGGCGAACGCGAGCCGTAGTACGTAAGCGTGTGACCTTGAACTAGTGTCGGAGGCTTGGCTGAAGATAGTCGTATTAACACTAAAATATGCTAGTCTCCACACCTTCATTGTAAGAAAGAGATAGGCTTATAAATTACCGATATAACAATATTGTAAATGTTTACCGGTACTAATACTGGTAATTAGATAACGTTAACTGACTAGTGGGTTTTGTTATTAATATCGTTACTTTTTTATCCTTCTTAGACTTCCAAATAAAAAACACTACAAAGTTTGAAATAACTTTAATTTCGGAAGTCGGTGTGAAAAAAACAACAAAAAACACCTACTTTAAGATATAGTATTTAAAATGAATAAACGAAATAAACTTTCTAGCGCTTAAGCGTCTCTGAGCTAAACCGCGAACGGACAGACAGTCATACGGACATGGCGAAACTATAATGGTTCTTTGTTGAGTACGAAACCCTAAATAGTAATTTTAAAGCATTATTTTGTTAGGGAAGGTGAGTTATAAAATATTTTTTTGATTTTATGAGACTTGTCAGTGAATAAAGTCAGTCGTTAAGATATTATTTTATAGTCGGAACTTTACGGTATGAGAGTAGATTAATAACCGTTTTCCTTCAATGAAGTAAAACAATTATTTTTCAGAGCCTGATGAAGTTACACGATCGGAGGTGGAAAGTACGATGTCAATGTCGCCCGGGCGGCGGCGCCGAGACTCCAGTGAGTGCTCACTCTTGAACTGTTACTGAAGACCTATTACAAACATAACGATAGAGACTACTTGCGCAGTAAGTGACGGAGATAGAGAATACATTCAGGGCCTAGATTATGTTTGCGTTTGTTTCGCCTAATTATGCCTTGTTCCGTAGCATAGTACTGACAGGAGCTGATGAACCTTACATGACAGGATATTTAGTATTTGAACCTGTGTTATAGCGGCGACATTCGACAGCAGCGACAACAGCGACACGGACGAGGAGGAGGATGCCGGCACCGTCGTCACCACCACCGCCACCAGCGTCGCGTCGCCGTCCGGGGACCGGCGCCTCTCCGCACCCGCCGCCACCAGCTCGGCCGCCAGCCCGGACGCGCCGGACACGCCGGACACGCCGGACACGCACGCGCACGTGACCACGGACACGGCAGACCTGCCCGGCGGCGACACCAACACGCGCGCCGTGCAGACCGAGCACAACGGCAACGGCCACTACGGGGTGGAGAGAGTTCAGGTAGCGCAGGGAACAAACGTCACAAGTAGCTGTGCCAAGTATTGTGAGCTAGCTACTGCCGGCGGCCTCGCCCGCGTGACTGCCCCAAGGCAACANGAGCTAGCTACTGCCGGCGGCCTCGCCCGCGTGACTGCCCCAAGGCAACATACTGCCGGCGGAAAAAAGACGCCTCTGTGGTATTCCAAACTATAAAATCTATTTCTTTGCCTAGTTTCATCGAGATCTGTTCAGCATTTCCAGCGTGAATGTGTTACAAACATCCACCCATCCAAACATGCGCATAGTTGGAAGATTAATCAAAACCTAACATATTTGATATTTATTTACGGCGTTCTAACTGTGAAAGTTATGCATCCTTGGCGTTTTCATTAAATAAGCCATCAACAATGCCTCAGTTCAATTGGCATTTTCTGTGAGTGGTAAGAGATCAGAACGGATGGTTAACATTAGCAAGTGTAGCAACGTGCAGGCTCATCATACATAATAATATCCCCCGTACTGCATTTTGGTCGAGCCGGCCATCCTCAACGGAGAACAACCAGCAGCAAGGCATCTGTAGGTATTATAGTGATGAACTCTGATTGTGTGTACGCAAACATAGGCGCGCTCTCTCTTGTCTCACTCTCATCGTTCCATCCCATGTCAATCCGACACGATAGGGGGAGAGATTAGGCGCAGGGCCGAATTGTTTACGTGCTTTTCGACGCGTCAGAACCCCGACATCCTACTGAGAAATTGCTTAAGGGAAAACCCAATATCACTGCGAGATTTGGGAATAGAATACGTGTTCCTGTAGCTGGGCCCGTGGTGTTGCAGTCGATGGCGCGGCCGTTCGGGCTGCC
>NDFZ01004281.1:13083-44268 GCA_002192655.3 Mamestra configurata
AAGATGCGCCGCAAGCGCAAGCCGCGCGACGAGGTACGTAGTGCGTGCAGGTCCCCGAGCCCGTCTCTCGGCACTCACTGACCGCCATGCGTCCCGCAGGAGTACGGCATCCCGGCGCACTACGGGCTGCTGTCGTCGCTGGGCGCCGCCATGATGATGGTGGCGCTGCTGTCCGCCACCTACCACGTGTGCCCCAACGCGCTCAACTTCCAGTTCGGTACGTACTGCCTTACGAATAAAGATAATTGACATTGTAATAGTGCTCTAGCTACCTATTGTCTTAGAAGGCAACCTGATTGTTTATTTTTAACCGACTTCAAAGAAAGGAGGAGGTTCTCAATTCGATTGTTTTTTTCTTGTACGTTTGTACAGCGATATTTCCGCTAATTTGTCAATCGATTTGGATGATTCTTATATTTTTCCTTTAAATTTAGTTGACCACTAAAAAGTGAAAAACAATAAAAAAGGTGTTTTGTAATAAAATACAACCGACTTTCATATAAAAGACACCACGAAGTATTAAATAACTTTAATTTTGGAAGTCGGAGTTTTTGGTTGTTTTTTCGTTATTTGACACCGACTTCCGAAATTAAATGTTTTATACTTTGTAGTGTTCTTAATATGGAAGTCGGTTGTATTTTTTTAAGCCCCGGCGCAAATACAACGGGATGATATAAGTTTGATGTGTCTGTCTGTGGCAACGTAGCTCTCGAACGGGTGAACCGATTTTGATTTTGTTTTTTTTTTGCTTGAAAGGTGATTTAGTCGGGAGTGTTCTTAGCTATCTTTGATGAAAAAACAAATTTCAAAACCAAGATGGCCGCCACCACAAAATGGCGACTTATATTTTTGTCACAACTGCCTCAATATGGGTCTCAAATGAAAGGGCTTGACTATTAGAATAATGTACACTATACTGAAAGAGAATGAACGAAATGAAAATAATTTGTCTGATCAATGCCCAGATTGATGAGGAAAGTGAAGTGATGATTGGTACCTAGGACCTAACGAATAATTTTTCTCTAGCTTTTAGTACATTATAGGGAAATTAAGCTTAAAAAGCATGAAATAAAAATTAAATAAAAAAAAACCCCAACAAAAACTTTAACTTTAATTACAAAAAATTTGGGGTCTTGGTCCGACAAGATGACGCTTGGAATCTTACTTATTTAAACTAAAAGGATAAATACATTTTATTTTTTACTTTTTAAAGTTTTTGTTGGGGTTTTTTTTTAATTTAATTTTGTCGTCGGAGGTTTTTTTTGTAAAAAAGTTATTTCTTAACCATGTAAGTATAAGACCTTCAATGAGGCAGTTCTAAGTGTGAGCTCCCTGCACAGACACGGCGTTCATGTACGTGCTGGCGGTGCTGAGCATGGTGAAGATCTACCAGGCGCGCCACCCCGACATCAACGCGCGCGCGCACGCCACCTTCGGCGTGCTGGCCGTGCTCATCGCCCTCGGTACGTATAATACGCTCGAATGTGCTCGTTCATACCAGCGTGAAGAAAACGGAAAAGGCACCAAGCCTCGTGGAAAAAGTAACTGTTGCCCAATTAATGACAAGGTACTTACATAGTGCTTGCCTTCAATTGTCAAAAATTGCATGCAGCCCTCGTCCAGAGGTCGCCAGAACTTTATCAGCGCCGTTTACAGCTTAGTTCAGTGTGGCGTGATGGGTCGTCGGTGGGGAAACGTTTGCCCGTACATACCTACCATCAAATGCAGTAACGCTGATCAGTGGGAACCAGTGGTGGACTAAGCCCGTCAGAGCTTTTTATTCAGTTCACATATGTATGTTGTTGTAGGTATGTATAAGTATATATGTTTATTTAGTTAAAATCTTGCAAGTGAAATTTAAGTATGACTTATAAACATACAAAGAACAAATAACATTAAATACGATTCGATCGGCAAAAAAGGGTTATGGGGCGGCTCGTCCCACTCCGAAACTGGGACTAGGGACCAATTCCACCTTTTCTAATTCGATAATAGGCAACTGGGCCCACGTAAGTTTAGGTTTAGNGACTTATAAACATATAAAGAACAAATAACATTAAATACGATTCGATCGGCAAAAAAGGGTTATGGGGCGGCTCGTCCCACTCCGAAACTGGGACCAGGGACCAATTCCACCTTTTCTAATTCGATAATAGGCAACTGGGCCCACGTAAGTTTAGGTTTAGGGTCGATTGCATTACTTTTATAGTGTCCGACCGAAACAGGTTTCTCAGCCGTAACCGAACTTTCGGCTCTCAGTTTCGGCCGAAACCATACATTTTAAAATTTCTATTTTATACTTACTGAAATGTAGTGTATTTTTTACACATTTATTTGTATATACATACAGACAGTTAAGGAGTGTTAAATAATATAAAAGACAATCGCTTATGCGGAACATAACCTCAACTCAATACGATTAACGACGGACAGCGACGAACTGAGATGGTGGAGGCGCACGGCGCGGCGGGCGAGCACGTGTTAGTTGCGAACTTCGCCGAACGACCACGATAATTCACGAATCGAATGTGTGAACATATTTGCTCTGTATAATATTAGTTTAGATTATATTACTGTATAACCTGTCGCCCGCAACTTCGTGCGCGCATATTATCCCGCTTTTACAAGCTTTTATTTTTAGTTTCACTTGTCCTGTTGTCTGTCTGTAATCAAACTTGCAAGTTAAATTTGACACACTTCGCGGTTTCCAATTGAGTTGAAATTTTGCACGTATATGTATATCCCGTGACAATGCAATATTACGATGACATGGAGCTGATCTGATGATAGAGCTGGAAGGTAGCCATAGGAACTCTGTAATGAAACGACGCAACCCCATCGAGTTTGGACTCGTTTGATTCGTTTTGACAAGTAATTTGGTCCTAAATGGTAACCAGGGTTTGATGATGAAGCTGGAAGATGGCCATAGGATCTCCGTAATATGAATGTGAATTCTATTTGATTAGATAGATGACCCAGTGCCAAGGTGAGCACGTGCCGAGGGCTGAAAGGTATGAGTGTGTATAAACACGTTGCGCCTCAGGCTACCAGGGCGAACCCTGTTGTACTGAAGCCCTTATCCCCCTACAATGGACCTCTGGAGGATGGACCGTTTATGTCCTATACACTAGGGAACAACATGATTAAAAAAAAAAACTACTACACAAAGATAAGACGTTCAGAGGAGGCGAAATTGAAACGACAGGAGAACATCGCTAATTAATGCAATGTTCACAAGCGACGACGCATGGAAAAAACATGTTTAGCAGTAGCTAAATATAGAGAAAACGGATCATTAGAACAAGATATCGATAGAATTCGTATACAATAGAAAAGGAAAAATTAATTACAAGAAGAAAACTTGGCCAGACTCGAAAGAAACAATGCTCAGGCAAGCAAGTCAGTTAACACAAACAACAGAGGAACGCATTGTAACAGCAGAGAACGAACGGCAGAAGAAGACTAACCAGAGAGATATCCAACGTGTAGCGTTGAGTACTTTAATAACGCGATAAATACATTTTGCGATAAAGCGTGTAATACTTGCACGAAGAAATTCTATCCCCATCAAGTGACCAAATATAAAATAAGTTTCACATCTCCGACTTATCTTCCACGAGAATTACGTGAAAATAAAGAATTGCTACCGATGTAAACAGTCATGTGAGTAAAAGTAATACGTCCATGCAGGGGGCATGGACGTATTACTCTCAGGCATATTCAAACAGTATGGAACCTTGGCCTATACTCAGGTATAGGCCCAGGTTCCATACTGTTTGTGGACGCAAACTGAAAAGAGCCTTCTTTCTAGAATAATCCTTCTTTTTAATTGTATAATTTAACGGCTTATTTGGACAATATGGATTTCGTGGCCAAGCGGTTCTTTTTGCCCATGATCTTTTCTAGGTAAAAGAAAAACTACCACATTATGTTGCCTAGGTCTGTAGATAACTGTGGAATAGTGGTTATCAGGCCCGGACTGGCCATAGGGCAAGTTAGGAAATGCGCTTTGGGCCGGACATTCGATGGGCCGGTCTGGCCGATTGGCGGTTTTTTTTTTGTGAGTAGCGTCTCGCAGTTCAATTGATCAGGTTGTCGACTGCTTAACCGTGCATGCCTGTGATGGCCTTAATATAATATTAAAGCCTTCAGGCAGGGCTTCTAAAAAACTTACAAACTAAGCGACTACACGCTAAGGGCACCCCCTGTGGGGTACGGGCCTCGGCTTAGGGCGTCGCTGGGGGGAGGACAGTTAGGGACGAGCTGGATCGAACTAGTCCGATGGGCGTTCGACTTTCTTTTACTATTAAAAAACAAAAACATCGATTAGAGTAACGTCCTCTACCGTCAAGTCGAGAACCATATTCAATTTACGTTATCATCGTTGGGCTCTAGTAATATCCTTGCTGTCTTAAAAATGGCGCTCGCCACTGTCAATAGGCAAGACTCATCACATCACACGCACAGGTTTGACGGACAGTGTCACTACGCAATTGTTTTAGTTTCGAATCTTTTCTTTATGAAAATCGCAGCCTAGCATAACATAAGGTACTCCATACATTCCGTGTAAGTGCGTGAGTGCGTGTCGGGCCAAGCGCAGTGTAGGATTCCGTAGTTGCACGTCAAAATTTCTGACTTGAATTGTGCTTTTTGTTTGATTCCATGAATATATGAATAGAGTTCACGGTTAAACGGTTAAAAAGGGCCCACGTAGGACGATGGTAACTAAAGAGGAAATTGCACGAAATTTTCCTTCTCCAAGTACATTATAAAGGTTGGTCGAATATTACTCGTTAAGTTGTAAAGCCTACTTTGCTGTGATAGTTTTCCTATTAAATAGCAGAGGNACAACCGTGTATTTAGCAGAGGGGGGGGGGGGGCACTTGACTCTTACAAAAAATTGCACTTTACACATTAACATTTCGCATACGGATCCTTAGATGGAAAAATGATTTAGGCAGACCCTCAATATTTTTAAACGACCATTCCAACGACACTCCACACCATGGGATGGACTATAAAAATCATGCCCGGGCCGATTTCGGGTCCCAGTCCGACACTGTTGGTTATTACAGAGCATCTGGAAAGTTTCAATATTACGCGTGATAATGTGTTCGAAGCCTTGAAATGGTTGGTGGCTAACAATCAATTGTAAAAAGATGTCCTAATAGACACCAACGCAAACTTATTACCATCAACCTGCACCATGTTGAAGTTAGTACATCGAGCTATGCTGACGCGTGACGTGCAATGTTGTGCTATGGCAATGAGTAATACCATCAGAGCATCGATTACTGCACCTCAGCAGTTGAGTCATCATAATCAAAACATGATTGAAAGGGATTTACTACAATATGTCAAATTGCAATGATTAAATGCTGAAAACGGTTATTTAGAAATATGCTCACTACGCCGACAGATTGAACACCGTCAAGACTTCACTTCGACGGGACTCTTCGCCGACAGGACACTTCGCACACAGATTTCAGCAATCCCAGTTCATTTGCTATCATTTATTGAGGAGTTCCGTTGCCTATCTCCGAAATTCTTCATCAGATCTTCACCAAATTGAAATGAAACCTCGAAAATACTCTTCCAAAAACTACCCAAATCGCTTCTAGTGTACCTATAAAATTTGAAAAGTTCTCTCTATTTCTCCAGGATTCCATCATCAGATCCTGACTTGATGATCATGGGACCACCTGGAAGGTATACCCTTTTAAAGAAAAAAACAATCCAAATCGGTCCAGCCATCTTCGAGTAATCGGGGAACATAAATAAAAAAATAAAAAAAAATTAGGTGTCGACGAATTGAGAACCTCCTCCTTTTTTTGAAGTCGGTTAAAAATAGATTGTCAAATATAATATTTCACATTTCTAATAAAACATAAGTCAAAAATAAAAATTAAACAGTAATTCAAAAGCAGAGGCCTCCAAATGTCTCTTTGTTCCCTTGATCAAATGCAGAGGTGGTTTGGAGTTGGGAGGTCTCGAACAAATAGCATCCCATACAGATAATTGAGATACGAATAAATAAATACAGCCTAACCGGTAATTTTCCATCTTTCATCAAATGTAAAGCCCAAGAAATCTAAACGAAACTGGCTGAGTGAGTGACTGAGTTACTGACTGACAGACAACGCACAGCCGTAACTACTGGTCGTAGAAAGCTGAAATTTGGCATGTAGGTTCCCTACACTTCCAGGGTTGCGGAATTTGTTCGAAAGAGTCACCGCGGCCCTGGAACGCAAAGGGATTTAGAAGGAACACAGATGGGTTTTAGTCAGCAAGAGTCTGACACGCCCTTCCGCTCCACCCAGAGCGGAAGAAGTCATTTGATGATTTCCCATCCTTAAAAAAAAAAAGAACTAAATAAAACAAAATTTAAATCTTGTATTAAACGCACACTATGCAAGCAAGCATATTATAGTTGGCTGATTACATTGAAGATAAAAATGCTTGGCGCAATGCTGGTCCTGCTCCACAGCTAGTAGGGCACACAAACTAATCTTTTAGCAGTTGTTAGACTCGGTGAATATTGTAAGACCATCCAATTTTCATTGTATAGACTCAATTAATTTAGCATTGCATAATTTCATGCATAAACGGCACATGTGTGAGTACTGTGTATCTTAAACTATAATTTTTCTTTGACTTGAATGTGCCCTGGCGGTTGGGAGTGTCATGTCAAAAGTCAAAACTGCTCACTTAAAACTCTGGCTGATGGTGCTGGATCATTTGGCACTCTTCAAAGTGGTTGGGCCGAATGGTACTAGCGCAGGCGTCATATTGCTGAGCGAGCGCCGTCAGCTAGGACTGGTCATGTCTCAGCTGCCACAGTTTGTTTCTATTATTATTTGTTCCTTGAATAGTTGCTTTTTTTTTTACTTCGGACGCTTGATCGTGCAAGTCTTTCTACATCGTTCTCACATTCCATATTATTTTTTTCAATATAATGGGAAGAAAAGCCAATACATGGTTTTTCTGGCCATCGGTGTGTCGAGCCCTAGGAATATTCCGAATGTTGATCTCGATGGCGTTGCAATAGATCTAGTGAAACAATTTAAATATCTAGGGCATCTACTCACCGAGTACCTTACAGACCATGCTGACATGGAGCGGGAGCGGATGGCGCTGTCGGTGCGAGCCAATATGATAGCCCGCAGGTTTTCGCGTTGTACTACTGGTGCGAAGGTCACGCTTTTTAGAGCGTAGGTACTGCACATCCCTGTACGTACACGTGCAGCCTGTGGGTTGACTATACAGAAGGGCATTCTGTACCCTCCGTGTCCAGTACAACAACGCGTTCCGGGCTGTGTTGGGGCTGCCTCGTTTCTGTAGCGCCTCAGGGATGTTCGCGACGGCGCGCACTGATTGTTTCCACGCTTCTATGCGTAAGCGGTGTGCGATGTCCTGGCAATGAGCGCCAACAGGCTGGACTGCCCTTATGTCCGGCATTGTTGTGGCAGGCATGTTGCTGTTCAAATGTCGGTTAGAAAATTATAATAATTGTATTTATTGAATTTAATGACCAATACTGTAAATGGGAATAAATTTAAATTTAATGGAATTTCTATAATGTTTGTATTGTCATTGTAACTGTGTGTCTAATAATTAGTATGGGTCTTGTAACTTGATAATGAATAAATTGAATGAATAATTATTGTAAAAAACATTGATTTAAAAGAGTGTCCGTGGAGTTTCTTGCACGTTCTTCTCCATAGAGATCTACGCTTTGGAACGTGTAATTAGCTTTATCTCTTTGGACAGTGGTTTAATTGAAATAAATGCTTTGAGTTAGAGAGGCCCTGGGCGGGCCGCCCCTTCCGTCCCCCAGTTAGTCCGCCGCTGGTGGTAACACTTGTACTATGATGAATATTATGAACCTGCTACAACATTAATCTCAAAATAATGTTTATTGCAATCCATAACTACATACTAATAATAAATATTAATAAGTAGAAAAAAATATGGACCGCTTCGGCCCTGGCCTGGATTTTTAACGCTCTGCTCAACGCCGAGGGTTGAACATCCAGTGCGAGTTTTGACGGCGCGAGAAAGGCGTTGTTGGTGTCAATTAATTAGGGTCTTAACAGATTGACAGTTTATGAACTGCAAGCCAGATGAACAGTTGCAGTTGACATACCTATTCGTTCGTACGCGGTCCGTCAGTTCCGACCATGACGTGTGATGGCGTGTGTGTGTCCGCAGTGGTGTGGGGCGTGCTGGGCGGCGGGCCGCTGTTCTGGAGCGTGTTCACGGTGCTGCACGTGTTCACCTTCCTGCTGCTGACGCTACGCATCTACTACGTGGGGCAGTTCCGCCTCGGTCAGTCATCTCTATTTAACTTTAATCTTAACCGATCTTGATGGCCAGACATTCCGGTTACCTATGTACCAATGATAGAGCCGCATTAAGCCAGCTTGCCCGTAGCAAATTGTATATGAAATTGGGTCCTTGGGTTATTTACGGTTTAAAATTTGTCCTAAATAGTTTCTCTAGATTAACACTAAGGTAAAGATGTGTAACCGTGTGTACAGAGAAGCAGAGCCTGCAGCAGGCAGCGCGCGAGCTGGCGGCTATGCCGGCGCGCGGGCTGCGGCCACTGTACACGGCGCGCCTCGTCATGCTGCTCATCGCCAACGCCGTCAACTGGGGCTTCGCGATCTACGGGTACGACCCGTCAAGTTACACTGTCACTCTGACCTAAGAGCTCACCATGCTAGCTAAGAGTGCTCCTCTCCCGCAGGCTGTTCACGCAGAGCGCGGACTTCGCGGGGCACCTGCTGGCCGTGCTACTGTGCAACACGCTGCTGTACATGGTGTTCTACCTCAGCATGAAGTTGCTGCACGGCGAGCGGCCGCGCTGGTACGCGTGGCTGTACCTGGCCGCCGCCTCCGCCGCCTGGGTGCCCGGACTCTACTTCTTCGTCTCCGGCAGCACCGACTGGTACGTACCGCCCTTCATCGACTACCCGCACCTCCTACACATATTTCATTCCCAGACAGAAATTTAATTCCGGTTTGTAATTCTTTTTTTAGGGTTCCTTAGTCAACAAGGAACCCTTATAGTTTCGACATGTCCGTTTGTCCGTCCGTCTGTCTTTGCGCGGATTAGCTCAGATACTCTTAGCAATTTGGTATGGGGGTATACATATTAATCACGCCGACAAAGTGGTCAAATAAAATCTTCATTTTTAGGCCCCTACACGTAATAATATATACAAGTAATTTTATAGGTTTAAAATATTGAGGGTGTTCGAAAACTATATTACCATCCAAGGATCCCTTTGCGAAATATTTAGATTTAAAGTGCCAATTTTTGAGCCAGCTAAACGATTGCTTTTGGAGACGTGAAAAAAATCATGGTAGTATTATATATAACGAATTTATAAGGAAAACTATCACAGCTAAGTAGGATTTACAAGTTAGAATAGAATAGAATAGAAAACTCGATACAGACAACACAACAGCAACAAAACACAAAGTAAAAAAGAGAACAATCATAAGACATAACAATTATCTAGTAACACTATGCTGAGCGTGCCTATACCGAAAGGGTTACCATCTCAGCATTTGCTGGGCGTCGGACACCCAGCGCTGGTCTTCAGTAAACGTATAATAGTCGACTAAACTATAAAATATAACTGAATAACTATAAATGTGTGGATCGACACGTACTTGGCCGGTTTTTTCACTTCTTCTTTTATGCTATAATTCGAAAATGCTCGTCGACCAATCACAGAGCATGAAAGAAGCGGGGAAAATTGAGCATACATTTTTACAAGTTTAATACCAATATTAGGCTATATTGGGATTAAACTTTAGTCATGTNCCAACAGCAACAAAACACGTACTTGGCCGGTTTTTTCACTTCTTCTTTTATGCTATAATTCGAAAATGCTCGTCGACCAATCACAGAGCATGAAAGGAGCGGGGAAAATCGAGCATACATTTTTACAAGTTTAATACCAATATTAGGCTATATTGGGATTAAACTTTAGTCATGTAACATGATAATTAAACTTCACTTGGATAGATAAACTGTAGGTAGTATAGTCAGCAGATGCGGTATAAAGTGTAGCATGTGCGGGCTCGTTCGGTTGTGAGCACTGAGCGCTGAGCGTGTGGTGTTGCAGGGCCACGACGCCGGCGCAGTCGCGGCACCTGAACCACGAGTGCCGCGTGCTGCAGTTCTACGACTCGCACGACCTGTGGCACATCCTGTCGGCCGTGGCGCTGTTCTTCTCTTTCAACACCATGCTCACGTGGGACGACGGCCTCTCCGCCGTCAAGCGCACAGAGATCGCCGTCTTTTGATGTACAAACCATTATTTATTAAAGTTTTACCTAATTTCTTTATTTGTGGTTTAATTTTTGAGAGCCCATCATATAACAGGGACAAATTTGATTGACCCTGTAGTGACAAACCGGATCAAATGTTACATTTTGTCTATAGTCACACTACACCAGCGCCATCTCTCTGCTTGGGTACTCACTTGTTACAAAACGAAAACCTGAGTGGCCCATCTATAGCTACCTATTATAATAGTGTCTATTCTTCTATGATTCAGACGCACTATAATATTTGCTTTGCCCCACATAACAATTTTATAACAATAATATTCACAAAAATATTATTAATAATCTAAACTATAATTTATATTTATATTTTAGCCAATTGTGTCCCACTGCAGGGCAAAGGCCTCCCTTTCTTCCTTCCATCCCTCCCGGCTTTGGGCAAGTGTGGATCAATCTCGCCGATAGGCGTCAAGCTCGTCCCGCCATCTTCGCCTGGGTCTCCCGCGATGTCGTCATTTTCTGGGACCCACATTGTGGATGCTTAGCCCATGAACCATTCGACATACGGCAGACGTGGCCGGCCCAGTCCCACTTTAGATTGGCGGCTGCTTTTTGTGTGACGTCGGCGATAGGTGAAACTATAATAATAATAATAACATATTAGCTTTGGTTGTTCTCGTCTAGCTAACGGGGAGTACTTGCATAGGCAATAATAGTCATAACCAAGTGACCAGGATAATCCACCAGCAACTTGCTTTGAAATATCAACTTGTGGATTCCGAAGTAGGTACCGTATTACAAGTATGTGCCCGACCCAGTTCTCGAAAATGACCATGTCACGTTGTACTGGGCGATCCCAGTACAACGTGACGTGATAGAACGATTAGCGCGACGCACAATGATAATCGATGTTACTATACCGCATGACGAGAACTTCGTGAAAGCTGAGAAAGAGAAATAAATCAAGTACCTCTACTTAGCACACGAGGTTGTCGACATGTGGAATGTGGACTCGGCTGTCATTATGCCGATTGTAGTTACGGCCATTGGCCTGATGGCCAAAAGCTTCGACGACCATCTGTCGAAGCTGTCGTTGCTCGGTTGGGTAAAGGGCTTGATACTGAAGGCAGACCTCCTCATTACGGCTCGTATAGTGAGGAGGTTCCTTTCTCTGGAGCCCTAACCACCGGTAGCTTGGACCCTGCTCCCGACACCGGCGGACTACTATTTTATATATTTTTAAATGTTTTTGTTTGTTACAACTGTTTTTATAAAAAGAAATATTTTAAAATGTAAATGTACCTAAAACTAAAGAAAATTGAATAAATGAAATAATAATAATACTCTATCTTTCTTAACTAATATTACAAAGAGGAAAGATTAATTGTTTGTTTATTTGTTCCGATTTGGCTCAAAACTACTGAACCGATTTCAATAATTCTTTCACCGCTGCACCGTTAGAAAGCTACGTCTTCACCGAGTAACATAGGTAGGCTATATATTTAATTCCAGAAAGAATTAGGGATCCCTACTAAAACTTGAATTATGTAACCCAAGGTATAAAAAAAAATGCATGCGCTGCGAAAACTATCATTATTACCTAGAAAAATGTCCGCGAGGCTATATGTCTAACTATTATGGTTAAGTCACAATGACCGCTTTTTGTTAAAATTATTCAATCAAAGCCCAGTTGGAAAGAAAAGGTGATGATTTTGATATCAAGATATTAAACCTCACTCTTACTTGAATGGTTTAAGTATTAAGGTTGATTATGTACATGTAAACGAATTTAAAAGTTAGGACTGGTAAAGAATGCTCTAAGTAAGAAACATTTTGCGGTTTGAGCAAACTGGGGAGAATCTTAATGCTTAGTCCGATGAATGAAGTTGAAATTAAATACGCCATTAATGATTTTTGGATAGAAAAAAATAAGAATAACGGGGCGAAAAGGGGTGATGAAGTTTTAGGGGAGGACATTATTGCTTACTTCAATTTATGTGGGAATTGGTATAATTTAAATAATTGTGATAATTGAAACAGATCTAACAATTTTTGCAAAATCAACCCCTGACGAGGTGAACGTTGTGGATAGTTGTACTGATCCAGAAACCACATACCTAATCAGCAGCAGAAATGGCTGGGTAATGAATGAAAATCGTTTTGCTTAATTTTCCAAAACTAAAGGGGGTAGAGCGGGCGTTGAAGTTTGTGGAGTACCTACTAAATCCGCGCGGACGAAGTCGCGGGCGAAGTGCTAGTTAATAATAATAATACATCATTTATTTTCTCTACACAAGTTACAATGCAGCACGAATATGGAATTAACGTTGTGAGAGACTGGTGCTTGAAATAGGTTTCTATAATATAATCCAGATGTCACATAATAACGAAGCGAGCTGTCATTCCATCTTGATTATACCTATGGATTGATGACAGCTCACTTCGTGATCACTTCACCCAAGCCTTCACTTCGATATGTTTACAAAATCGACCGGCTGTATTACAAGCCAAGTATTGAAGAGAAGTAGCAGCTACTGACTTTAAAATGAGGATTACTTTGGCGCAGTTGGCGCATTCGGTCATGGGAATGGAAGACAATGCTTTCATTTATTTTCCTTTTTTGTGGGTGCTTTTGTTTTTTTTACAGACAATTTACCAAATGTCAATTAAATAATAATTATATATAGTCCTCCTTGCCGATTTCGACAACGGCGACCCATGACACTACTTCCTAGCGTGTGCCCTGATATGACTCGCTAGACCGAATTTGGTTTTAAATACCCGATCACAGCTAAGGCAATACAGCTGACCGGCGGAATTAAAAGTATAATTATATGAGGGCTTGGGTCTCTCTTTACGTATTTGGCGTTTTTCGTTGATGGTTTAAAGTCGCTTTTTTTCGAACATTTTCACACTGTTGAGAATCTTAGTGCGCCAAGACGACCTATGTGAAGCGAGCCTCTCCCAACCGGATGGGTCAATAGCGCAAGCGCTTAAATGTCTTTTGAACACGTCCTTGTAGCAGAGATGTTGACCACCGTGCTTTCGTTTATCTTCGGCCATCTAAAATAGTAATTACAAGTAAAGTAAAACTTGACAGAGTTAAGTCGACACCTTTAATAAATTCTTTCAATTTTCAAATCAAATTTTGCCACAAGTTCAAAAGTGAAGTACGATACGGGATTATTTTAATGTGGCCAGTACTAAAAAACTACTTATCCTGTCAGATTTTAAAAGTGTAGGTAATCAAAAAAACGAAACAGCATGTATGTTAGTTTTATGAAATTATGAAGTAAAATCGATTTATAGAATGGTTATGTATAGGTAATGCAATCAAATTTCGTATAAGTAATTGCATATACTTAGGTACTTAACCGTTTAGCCATTCTTGCAGAGCTTTCTGCTCTTGTTTTCTTCTATTAAAATATATATTATGAAATAAATATGTATAGATATCCCCGTCCCCGATTAATAATTATGAATCCTGACACACACACACCAGACATGGCATAGCAGACGAGGATATCTATATATATAAAATGATTCGCAAAGTAATGAAGTAGGTAGGTACCTAGTTGTCATATTCAAAGACCGATACAGCAGGTGATTGCGTAGTGGTAGCCCGCGAAAATCGATTTTATTGAAACCCATTGAAACTTAGAATTGATGCATATCAGTTAGATTTCCGAAATCTAGTTAATTAAATAAGCATCAAATCTAAGTTAGAGCGATGTATTGATTATTCTTATGTTTATAATCATGGTGCGCGTCCACATTACGACCCTAGCGCAGTTGCGACGACGGACGCGAAATATCAAATATATGAAACCGCCGCTTGTGTCCACAGTGTAAGGCGGGCGATTACGCAACGGGCTCGAGCGAGATAGCGCGCGTAGTTTTCAAACGTTCCTATCCGCGCGTTATGGCCGCACTACGAGCTTAATCCGCAAGCGCCTAATGCGTGGGTGGCCGGATTATTAAGACTAGTTCGATCTTGTCGCTCGGCGGTTGCGTCTGATTTTTTTTTTTTGTATAATGGCCGTAAGTACCTACCTACTGAAGTATTTATCAGTGTGATTCAGTCTAAATCTGCTATACCTATGGCAAAGTAAACATCCACATCACAGTATTTTCTTGACAATGTAGTCAAATGTTGAAACGGGCATTGGAGTGTACCTACTCAAAGAATTTTGTAGGGTACAATCTCAATTCTTCATATAAATTAAAAAGTCACCTTTATCTTGTCTGCTTTTATTTATTTCGTGCACACCATCTCTTGTGTTCAACACCTCCCACCTCAGGATCGGACTATCTAATAAAAATATCATATCTTCGTCTATTGTTTGCAACACCTGAAATACGCCTTTAAGGCTACAACGGCTTGCACGTCACTGTGGCTACCACACGCCTCCACCGTCGCGCCCGCCACAAGCCCAAGTCACCGCGCGTTCAGTGTGGACGCACACATGTAAATACATACTTGTTATTGTCGCGTATCATATTTTGAACAAGTTTCAACCTGACACTGACCTACAATTTGAATTTCGCGGGCTACCTACCTGCAAGTGGCAGATTTTTTCCGCTCCAGGGAAGCTGGATTCGAATGTGAACGCTAGATCCAACGTTCGATTCAGTCCACATTGTACAATACAGTGTACCCAGTATATCTTGGCATTGGTATCTATTAGATACTTCTAAACTATAGTTACATACATTTTGTCGCAGCCAAATAGCTTAACCAGCCGTTTAATTGGTTGCATAGCCTTTTCATTTAATTTCGCCGATTTTTCAACGACCTTAGTAGGTAACATCTTTGTTAACTGATTATGCTAGTTAGCTTCTTGCGGAGTTTCTTGCACGTTCTTCTCCATAGAGATCTACGCATTCGAACGTGCAAATAGCTTCATGTACCACAAAAGTACCTGATAATGGTTTATTTGAAATAAATGCTTTGACTTTGACTTTGACATCTTCTTATATATAAATCATCATATATATAAAATTCTCGTGTCACAATGTTAGTTACCATACTCCTCCGAAACGGCTTGACCATTTTTATGAAATTTTAAATGCATATTCAGTAGGTCTGAGAATCGGTTACTATCTATTTTTCATACCCCTAAATTTTCACTCTTCTATCACCAACCCCTATTTTTTAATAGCGATATTAGGGTTAATAAATTTCTACTCCTAAAGCTGAAGAGTTTGTTTGTTGGTATCTTTGAACACGGTAAACTCTGGAACTACCGGTTGGATTTGGAAAATTATTGTTATATATGATAGCCATATTCATGAGGAAGGCTATTGGATATACGAGAACGAACAAATCAAAATATCTTCCTTTTTAGGATTTCTGCCTGTCTGTCTGTTTGTCTGTCCGTCTGTCACAGCCAATTTTCTCCGAATCTACTAACCGATTCTGTTGAAATTTGGTTCACTTAAGAGCATTTGTGACCCAAACACGGATGTATTGCGTGTTACGTGTGTAAATTGGAGTATGGGATTGATTTTCACAAACTAGAAAATTACAATAAAAAGTTTTTCAAACTGTATCGTGTGGCATATCAAATGAAAGGACTAATTGTGAGGATTTCAAATTTGTTTTTTCACAATCTCAAAATAAAGTTTTGAATTTATTCATGAAATTAGACCAATAATGATCATTCACCCAACCCCCCTCCCCCCTAATCACTATTTTGAAAAAAAAACAAATAATAGTTATGTGTTCAAATAGCACGTAACAAAAATTAAATTCGTTCGGAACCCTTTGCACGGTAATCCGACTCCCACTTGGCTAGTTTTTATAAAACAAAATCCCAATCCTAATCAAAAATACCGATTGCACAGCAAAATAGTTATCTCAAAATATTATTAATTTAGCAAAAATTTGAATTCCTGACGCATCGCCATTAACCTTTTGAACGCCATTGTCACATGTACGTGACAAGCAAGAGCGTGCCCTGTACGCCAAACGTCACAAATATGTGACAAATATACGGTGAAATTGTGGCTCACGGGTTGGGGGCACGCCGATGTGTTTCTGCTCTGACGTTCAAAAGGTTAACTGAAAAGCGAACTGAACTGAAAAAGGTTAACTAAACTTTTTGATTTTCATAAAAAGTTCCATAATAACTAACGCACAATAAACTTTGTGATTCATTTCATGAAATGACCAGCGAAAACTGAATAGGATATTTCAATCCACGTTTGGTCATATCACGAAATGCCTGGCCACACAGAAATGACAACTTCAAACCAAACTTGGGCGACGGGGCTCCTTTTTCTGTATGCAGGGTACCTAACATGAATCCTAATACTACCTAACATAAATCCTAATAATACCTAACAGGAACCTAACATGAATGGTATGACGGGCGCTAAGATCGCTCGCCCTTGCTCCCACCATCGCATTCGAACCTAACCTAACCGTGTCGGGGTACCCTAAGTTCGTGCACGCTCTGGTTAATTTGATGTGCAATTAGTATATTTGATACTAGCACTTCGCCCGCGACTTCGTCCGCGCGGATTTAGTAAGTACTTTTATAAAGGTAAGTTTTGGAAAATTAAGCACTACGATATCCATTCAACGGTCTCAGGATCAGCCTACTATTCGCTCCTGATTAAGTAAAAATTGTTAGATCCTGATTCAAATATCCCAATTTTAAGTGATTACATGATTCCAAAATAACCACTTTTCCATTCTACCGGGTTTTAATTAAATAATTTGAACAAAAAGCGGTCATTGTGACTTAATAACCATAATAGTTAGATGTACATTTTTATAAGTACCTAATAATAAGTACTTATTTTTTTGATAGTAAAAGTATTGATGTAAATAAATTGATATGTGATAAGTTTTTTGATGTGTGTGTAAATAACTCTTATAAAAATTGCCTATGATGTTATTTTCATTTTTTTTTTTCTTATGTTAAGTTTTTGAAACGTGGGTTTAAAACAAAGTAACGAACGAAACGCATTGAAATGTCAGTGACACAGTGACGTCACGTCAGCGATTGTCGATGTCGCGTTCTCATTATTTTTATTTCGCAATTTCGAAAATATCTGCATAAAATTATTGTTTTGTGACGTAAAAGTGAAATATTTAGCTCTAGAAGATATAACTGACATGGATAACCAATATTACTACAAACTAATGGCGAATTATCTATCAAAACGGAACTGTGACGAGTCGTTCATGCGATATTTTTTTGGTAAGAATTCGCTAAAGAAAACTCCTGAGGAGTTGGAACGGGCAGACGAGAGGAAGAGAAGACTGCAGCGGGAACGGTCTCGTCGATATCGAGCATTAAAGAACGCTCGTCGGCAACACGAGGGTGGCGGGAGTGGCGGCGGCCGGGACAGTGCGGACGGCGACGCGGTGCGCTCCAAGTCACGCGCGATCGCTCTGGACGAGGAGTACAGCGACGGCGACGAGCCGCCCACGCTGTGTGACCTCAGCTACGACGACAAGTGGCGGGAGCGCGCGCCCGCGTCCGACTGCGCGTCCGACGACAACTCGGCGCAGTCGGCAGCCGAGCTGGCGGACGCGCCGCTGCCCGACGCGCCGCTAAGCCTGCGCGAGCTGCTGAGCTCGCCCAACGCCGAGCTGGACTACCCCACGGTGCACAGCCTCATGTTCCACTGGCTGCAGACGTAACACTGTGCTGTTCACACTCCACACGAGAATGCATGCAACAACTTGGGCTCCCACTAAGTTTTTTTTTCTAAATCCTAAATTGTTTCCATTTATGTACTGCACACAGCCTTGTCTTCCCTAATTACTGTGCTGGCACTAATTGTCAGTAAGTAGACAAGCATTGACAAGATTCATATCAAATGCCATGTATTTCTTAGAAACAACTGTGGGTGTGGTAGTCTTACACATATCAGAATGTTGCCGCTTTTATGATATAATTGATCACGAGTTGACAGAACCGTCCTGCTATGATTTATTGACTAATTAGATGGTAGTTTAATATGTACTTTGACTGTAGATGATAATAATTAATGGTTCAGGGTGGTTTTAGCAAGCTAAGCGATATAGGTACAAGTCTGTTTATAAAAAGGTAAATGTAAGCTTTCCGAGGAGCAACGAATGCCTAAATGCTGCTGAGATGATAGAATACACAAACAACACAAGTACAATCCCGATAGGCGTAACAGTGTTATGTGTATTTGAAATTGAAACACATGTGTTAGTTGGATTAAGAAGTTGTTATTTCCATTTTCATAACAGAAGTGAAACATTCACTACATATGATTGATGATAAATGTGGATGACTGTAGTTGGCTTGGCATTGTGTAACATTAAGAACATATCAGTTATTTGCATTGCAAGCCGTGCCGTGCCATCCATTGCACTGAACAAGAGGTAGTCAGTAGTCCACTAATACTGTGGAGATAGTATGTGGCAGAGCTGTGCTAAACACGAGGCTCCGTGCTGTGTTGTGAGCACAGCACCAGCCGTCAGCTCATAGAGTATTCCACTAGACAATAAGTTGTTGTTAAGTTGCCATATCCTAATATTTAGATACTCAACAATTATACATAATTTTATCATATATTATGCATAGAAAAATATAGAGTATTATATTATACCTATAGTTTGTGATACAAATGAATTTACATTTTGTGTGAAATCTACAATGTTAGGTAAAACAGGTTTATAGTGGTAAGTTAGTGCCATGGAGTAAGGTTTGTCCTGACTCCGGACCGCAGTGGGCAGCAGAAGCTGCCTTGCTTCATGCATGCTTGAGAGTACATTAGTGCTCCACAGTCAATACTGCAAAATACAACATTCCCAAAAACAAAATAATACATCCTGGATTTGCTGGCAGTGGTGTAACTGTGAGCTCTTATGTGGTGCAAGCAAGATGGTGTGATGTGTGATGATGATGATGAAAATATGTTTCAAATTCCTACATAAGTACATACTTGGTTCAAAGCAAATGGTTGAAATTGAAATCTAAGTTTATATAAAAACATCATTAGCAATCACATGTGCATCTGGATCAAGGACCCATATAATACCAATACATACTGGGTACATACTGATCAGCCCCGGAACTAGGGGGGGGACAAGCCGGGGCACATGCCCCAGACGGCAAGTTCAAGAGGCGCCAAATTATTCAAATTGTTGGCGCCCCTTTCTTTGCGGTGGGTTTGATATTCATAGCGTTTTTGTAACTTCAAATTCGTAATTTGTTAAGAAATCTCGAAAATATTGATCATGTTTGTATGGAATTAGTAAAAAATAAACAAAAAAGTGTAAACTGTATATTACACTTTTTTATTTTGTTTGACCTTCAGTATCTTCAGAACCAATGGTTTCCCATACATGGTCTACAAAAAAAATGGCAATGATGGGTACAACGGGTGTTCGTTATCGTTTAGCGTCTTTTTACACCCAATAGGTACATAATAAAATTAATCACAAACGTGCGCCACTATCAAGTTTCTGCCCGAGTTCGGATAAATCGTAGATCCGGAGCTGATACTGATCAGTCCATAAAAGTAACAAAATCATATCTACCCTACAAAATACATACAAAGCGAAAGTATTATATAGTAAAATTCGACATTTATTCAAAAGTCATTATTTCTTTTTAACTCATTCACAGAGGTATCTAAGTAAAATATATCTAACTCGTATTTATATATTTCTTCAGATAAATTCATGTTTTGCAGATTCCTTAGTAGAGACATTAATGAATTGAAGGACCTAGATATACCGTCATAAACCTGTAATGTCATATTCTACAAATTTGGGAATTTATTAAAATATTTAATAAAATGTAACTAAATTCTTAAATTAAAATGATTAACCCAGAGATTGTACTTTCTGAGATTTAGGCTATGCCACTTTATGCACGCGCCTGGATTGAAGACCCAAGTTATTCAATCATAACATTAATTCACGGCCCTTTCCTTAAAGTTTTACTAATTTCCCTTTAAGTCTTATTACGTTTCGCAAGGATTTTAAAAATGGGGCCCTCTATCCAGATGCACGTAGCAATCACTGCCATGCAACACTCGTTTTGAATTATTTGCACAATTTATTCCGCAGCATGCAGCTTCCAGACTACTGATCAAATATTGATCCTGTAGGTTAATAGGGCGAGTTTGTGATGGGACTTCAGGTTGAAAACCTATAAGATATTGAGCCAAAAGTAACAGTAAAATTAATGTGTGAGAAAATTAAGTTTATCATTTTATTACCAAATCTAATCCTTTACCCGTGCATAAAAAATACCAAACTGTAATAAGTATTAAAACCCTTTAATGTTTTTGCAATTTCCTGTGTATTTTTGGATGTTCCATTAGTTCTATTCCATAGATATGGCTTGTTATGTCCCATCTCAAAAAATGAATTATAAATAAATGTCTTTGTGTGAAGTTAAATAACTACCAATACTATAATTTAATTTGCATTTATGAAAAATACTCTGGATTTGAATATTTAGCTCTCTTATGTTTTGTTAACAAAGGAAGGACTTTTAACAATAAATTAATTTAATGAACAGTTAAGTGTTAACACTGGTCACATTTAACTATTGTTGTTAAGTAGGGCGCTTAGGAATACATTCAATGTTATTTCTATGATAGCTAAGTTATTCTGTTAGATTTATGTGTCGCTAGCTACTGGTTTCACAGAATTCAGATTTAGGTGCCTATACACCTAATAAAACTTGCCTAATTATAATGTAAAACCTGTGCGCAGTTATTATTAGAGTCAATCATGCCATTTGAATGATGAGTGTTGTGTGTTACGGGGCGTAATGTAACATACAAAGCGAGCATTCGTGCAGTCAGTAGGTCTACGTGAAAACGAGCACTAACATGATGCGTATGTGGTTTTTTTACACGGATTTTAGGACACGGCGTAACATAACTAACATGCTCGCTGCGAATGTTACTTTATGGCTCGTAACACCGGTCAGTACCCAGCTTAAGAACCGAGTTAGTTGAAACACATTAGAACTCTATAGAGACTCAACTCAGAGAACCGGTAAAGTAATGATAAGTTATTGTCAGTTTGTTACAATAAATGAGTGAGCCGCAAACTGAGCATAGCTTGTATGTTGTTGCGCTCTCGATGCAAGGGAGAGGGCTGAGGAGCTCCTCCCACTTGGACACGTAAAGCCATATTATTAGTTTTAGACTTTTAGTTTTAAGTATTCCATGTAGAAGGCACTAACTTTAATATTATACACAAGTAGGTATACTTACGTAGTCACGGCTAGCAACGAAAGTAGACCTATCACTCTTATATTTAGATTCCTCTGTGTGATCTGCATTCATGATGCCTGTCTGCTTTTTAGCATGTCATTTAATAAACAATAGTTTAACGTCACGACTGAAAAAATAAAGAGCTGACTTTTGTTGCTGACCGTAAGCACCTCAGTGGTGTTTTCAGATGCAATTATTATACAAAGTGTAATTGAAATAACTGAAAACTTTAAAAGGGGTCATTGTACCTATGTCATCTTCTTTCCATTAGGCTGCAGCTGCATCCGGCGAGACTAGAAGCTGCCCTCACATAGTCGGGGATAGACTTAGCTTAGCACGGTTTTTATTGCCATGTTTTTATTTTTTCACTTCATGGTTTGCCCATACTAAATCTATAAGTACTAATATTATAAAGAGGTAAAGTTTGTATGTAGGGGGTAATCTCTGGATTTACTGAACCGATTTTGAAAATTCTTTTTGTATATGCTAGCCACATTCATGAGGAATGCTATAGGCTATACGGGACATGCGCGTACGATGTCGCGGGCAACAGCTAGTACTTAAATATAATAATGACTACGATGACCCCTTGCCTGATGAGTCATTTCAGTTGTGTACACGGTACACCTTGTGTTATAATGATCAAGTATCGTACCAATAGGTGCTTTCATTCTGTTTTGTAGGTATGTCTTATTATAATTACGGAACTGGCAGCTTAATTGATAAGGTAAATAGAGCACAGTTGGAGATGAGGCCTATTCTGAACAATCTGAACAGATACCTATTATATTTTGTTAGTGCAGCAAGTGCTGCTAAAGTATGAACAGTGCTAAATACAATAGAGCGCCATTTAGCGACGTGGTGTTCGCTCTGCGAGGTGCGCGCTGCGGCGATGCCTTCGACGAAAATGTAATGTGAAATGCGTAGGTAGGTACTTTAAGGTAGTGCCATATTAAAGAGCTTCCTGTCTATTTTCAACAAGTCTTTTATTGCATTGCATGTACCGAAGACCGCCACCGACCGAGTGTGGTTTTATTCAATAGCTATCCTATCTATCGTAAAACCCTCCGCTTTTCCCGGATTACTGTAGGTACCCCTAAGGATTTCCACACAAACAAAATATTATAATAGAGGCCTGCAGATAACGTACCTAGGTACTCAAATTTTTGTGGATCATCAGGATAAGTAACTAATTTAAATGTGAAAGTAGAAAGATAAAGAACAACAAGTAATTTAATATCTTTATTAAGCTTTTAACCGCCCGACTCAAATAAAATAGATTTCAATGACATCGACAAATTGGTAACATTATAAAGGTAAACATATCACAGACTGTAGGTACCTTTACACCTACGTAATGGCATGCACGAATATGTATTCAATGTCAACCGCATCGCTAGTTTGCGTCACCAGCCAGGTTCCTACTTTAGAGATAAAACATTTTGATACAAGTGGGCAATTTTTGTCATTGCAGCCGAGGAGAAATAGAAACCGAAGACGAGGCCGTTATGGAGCCGAGAGACTGCAATCACAAATGTCCACGTGTACCTAACGATGTTTTTCAACACACTCGAAATAATAAATAACATTTTCATAAACAATATTTTGTATCACGATATTTGTATGTAATTATTATAATAATCATCTCGTTTCTTTAAAATAACTGTAGCCCAAAGTCCGCCCCACGAACGACGCTGAACGACGTCGAAGAAAATTGTGAGCAGACTATTGCAATTTTAGTAGTTCTGAAGCGGGTCGAGTCAGCGCAAGCCACAGAACGAGCGGCCCAGCCGCACCCGGGTACCACTCCGGGCTGTACTGGACTGCTGCTGCGGTCTGTGACATGCATACGCTACGGCTATAGTAGGCGCCAGATAATCGTGGAATAACGGTCATTGACCCACCTACAATTATTGACATTTTTAATTTGAAAAACGGAATTAATGACACAAAGCTGTCCCGAATCATCATCTCTCGTGATCCTTAACATTGTCTAATAATGAAAAACGATTCATATTTAATTGTTCAGGTACCTATGAACAGTTATTAGGGAAAGGTCAATATACTTTATTCCACATTTATCTNTAACTATTGTTGTTAAGTAGGGCGCTTAGGAATACATTCAATGTTATTTCTATGATAGCTAAGTTATTCTGTTAGATTTATGTGTCGCTAGCTACTGGTTTCACAGAATTCAGATTTAGGTGCCTATACACCTAATAAAACTTGCCTAATTATAATGTAAAACCTGTGCGCAGTTATTATTAGAGTCAATCATGCCATTTGAATGATGAGTGTTGTGTGTTACGGGGCGTAATGTAACATACAAAGCGAGCATTCGTGCAGTCAGTAGGTCTACGTGAAAACGAGCACTAACATGATGCGTATGTGGTTTTTTTACACGGATTTTAGGACACGGCGTAACATAACTAACATGCTCGCTGCGAATGTTACTTTATGGCTCGTAACACCGGTCAGTACCCAGCTTAAGAACCGAGTTAGTTGAAACACATTAGAACTCTATAGAGACTCAACTCAGAGAACCGGTAAAGTAATGATAAGTTATTGTCAGTTTGTTACAATAAATGAGTGAGCCGCAAACTGAGCATAGCTTGTATGTTGTTGCGCTCTCGATGCAAGGGAGAGGGCTGAGGAGCTCCTCCCACTTGGACACGTAAAGCCATATTATTAGTTTTAGACTTTTAGTTTTAAGTATTCCATGTAGAAGGCACTAACTTTAATATTATACACAAGTAGGTATACTTACGTAGTCACGGCTAGCAACGAAAGTAGACCTATCACTCTTATATTTAGATTCCTCTGTGTGATCTGCATTCATGATGCCTGTCTGCTTTTTAGCATGTCATTTAATAAACAATAGTTTAACGTCACGACTGAAAAAATAAAGAGCTGACTTTTGTTGCTGACCGTAAGCACCTCAGTGGTGTTTTCAGATGCAATTATTATACAAAGTGTAATTGAAATAACTGAAAACTTTAAAAGGGGTCATTGTACCTATGTCATCTTCTTTCCATTAGGCTGCAGCTGCATCCGGCGAGACTAGAAGCTGGCCCTCACATAGTCGGGGATAGACTTAGCTTAGCACGGTTTTTATTGCCATGTTTTTATTTTTTCACTTCATGGTTTGCCCATACTAAATCTATAAGTACTAATATTATAAAGAGGTAAAGTTTGTATGTAGGGGGTAATCTCTGGATTTACTGAACCGATTTTGAAAATTCTTTTTGTATATGCTAGCCACATTCATGAGGAATGCTATAGGCTATACGGGATATGCGCGTACGATGTCGCGGGCAACAGCTAGTACTTAAATATAATAATGACTACGATGACCCCTTGCCTGATGAGTCATTTCAGTTGTGTACACGGTACACCTTGTGTTATAATGATCAAGTATCGTACCAATAGGTGCTTTCATTCTGTTTTGTAGGTATGTCTTATTATAATTACGGAACTGGCAGCTTAATTGATAAGGTAAATAGAGCACAGTTGGAGATGAGGCCTATTCTGAACAATCTGAACAGATACCTATTATATTTTGTTAGTGCAGCAAGTGCTGCTAAAGTATGAACAGTGCTAAATACAATAGAGCGCCATTTAGCGACGTGGTGTTCGCTCTGCGAGGTGCGCGCTGCGGCGATGCCTTCGACGAAAATGTAATGTGAAATGCGTAGGTAGGTACTTTAAGGTAGTGCCATATTAAAGAGCTTCCTGTCTATTTTCAACAAGTCTTTTATTGCATTGCATGTACCGAAGACCGCCACCGACCGAGTGTGGTTTTATTCAATAGCTATCCTATCTATCGTAAAACCCTCCGCTTTTCCCGGATTACTGTAGGTACCTACCCCTAAGGATTTCCACACAAACAAAATATTATAATAGAGGCCTGCAGATAACGTACCTAGGTACTCAAATTTTTGTGGATCATCAGGATAAGTAACTAATTTAAATGTGAAAGTAGAAAGATAAAGAACAACAAGTAATTTAATATCTTTATTAAGCTTTTAACCGCCCGACTCAAATAAAATAGATTTCAATGACATCGACAAATTGGTAACATTATAAAGGTAAACATATCACAGACTGTAGGTACCTTTACACCTACGTAATGGCATGCACGAATATGTATTCAATGTCAACCGCATCGCTAGTTTGCGTCACCAGCCAGGTTCCTACTTTAGAGATAAAACATTTTGATACAAGTGGGCAATTTTTGTCATTGCAGCCGAGGAGAAATAGAAACCGAAGACGAGGCCGTTATGGAGCCGAGAGACTGCAATCACAAATGTCCACGTGTACCTAACGATGTTTTTCAACACACTCGAAATAATAAATAACATTTTCATAAACAATATTTTGTATCACGATATTTGTATGTAATTATTATAATAATCATCTCGTTTCTTTAAAATAACTGTAGCCCAAAGTCCGCCCCACGAACGACGCTGAACGACGTCGAAGAAAATTGTGAGCAGACTATTGCAATTTGAGTAGTTCTGAAGCGGGTCGAGTCAGCGCAAGCCACAGAACGAGCGGCCCAGCCGCACCCGGGTACCACTCCGGGCTGTACTGGACTGCTGCTGCGGTCTGTGACATGCATACGCTACGGCTATAGTAGGCGCCAGATAATCGTGGAATAACGGTCATTGACCCACCTACAATTATTGACATTTTTAATTTGAAAAACGGAATTAATGACACAAAGCTGTCCCGAATCATCATCTCTCGTGATCCTTAACATTGTCTAATAATGAAAAACGATTCATATTTAATTGTTCAGGTACCTATGAACAGTTATTAGGGAAAGGTCAATATACTTTATTCCACATTTATCTGGCGCCTACTATAACAATTAAATATTAGGTAATACTTTATACTTTTATATTACGTATATTTTGTTACTTTATTACTCAGACCAACAAAAAGAGGTCTGAGCTTGATTATAGCTAGGGTACGTCAACATTTTACTCACGTGTGAAACAGTGAGGTCTACTTACAATCATTAACTACTTGGGTACCTACTCAAGCCATTTTAATTCTGACTTGAAAATAAATTAAAACATGTATGTAGAGTACCTAATACCCGAACGAAACTACATATTAATATAGCCACCTCTATGTTAGCATCTCATATGTACTCTACCAAGATCACAGCCGTGCAGCCGTACCATACTACCTACCTAGTAAGTATCTACCCACAACATACACTCGGCGTATTTTATTCATATATTTTTTTGTATAATTTTAACTAAGATACCGGATAATAACAAATCGATAACGCATAGCCACATGCTTTATAATAATCGTGACTGTGCTGCGTCTGTGGTCTTGACTTGACCAGCTAGGCTTGCGTGCCGAGTGCTGGACTCGCTGGCCATGCCGCGCGGGTTGTTTAGATAAAGAACCCCTAAGAACGTTAACTAGACCAGACGATACTCTAATGACAATGAAACATCAATATGTTTGCTAGCAGTGTAGTTGAGCTCTTAATTATACAGGTCGGCCTAGGAGCCTGCGTGACTATCGCAAGCGTACCGGAAAAGTGCGCGTCCTATGCGCAGTCAGTGGAGTGGAAACCTCGTTGATTTACAACGAGGTTTTCCAAACAGTAAGGCAACACTCTTACATTTTTTCCAACTGTAAAAGTTAATTAGAAGTATAATGTATGCGGCGCGTGCGTTCTGTATGGACGAGCAGCTCGCTGGCGGAGCGCGCAGTGCCGCCGCGGCCGCGCTCAGTCCGGCCTCCTGCGCCGCGTGGGCGCCGGCGGCCGCCGAGACCTACGCTCACAGTGCTAGTGTCGCGTGCTCTGCTTCACACGAATTATGAAAACCTGCACTATGTACAAAATAACTTACGTGACAAGGAAAAAACAGGTAACTTTCTAAGAATAATTAAATAAATCTAAGTTTGGTATCTGTAAAGCTGGTTATGGGTTACCTCGACACCACCTAATGACTACTCTAGCGAACTTCCTTCCGCTTCCGACGAACTTATACAAGTCTTGTTCTTGAGGGTGTTGCTGACCGTGGCGGACAGAGGGAAGCCGCCGGCGCCGCTCGCCAGCTCACCGCGGCACACGGCCTCGTAGTCATCGGCGTTCAGGGAATATATCATGGCTCCTCCCAACTGATTCTCTACGATGAATTTAGCTTTCTCCATAACACTATGAGTGCCTTCATAAGACACCCATTCCTTGTTGCTGTATAAGTAAGGTACCTTAGCCTCATTGTCTTGTGTTATGTTTACGTTGCTTGTGTTGCTCACAAACGTGCACACATCAGGATAGTTGACAAATCCCAAAGAGCCGAGGGATCCAAACCCAGAAGCTGGACTAGTCACATGGTGGTTATTTACATTGACCAAAGTGAATGTGTGGCCATAGGTGGGTATACCAACTACAATTTTATTACGATCCAGCCCCTTGTCTAAGTACATGTGAACTGTGTAGTTAATGTTCAGAGTGGCCGGGTACAGCTGTTCAGTGCTGCGCTGATACAGTGGCGAATTGAAGCCAGTGAAAGGAGTGTACTTACTATAGTAATGAAAATCATATGTCATGATATTCACAAAGTCAAGATACTCATTCAGTTGATCGACATCGTAGGAGATTTCAACTATAGTCTGGGGAGCTGCTGCCGCGATGGTTAGCAGATAATTTCGCTTTTCCCTAATGTACTCCATACGAATCTCTCGAAGCAATTGTGAGAAGTGTTGTCTTTCACGCCCACCAGCTGCTACATTGTGCAAAGCCGGGAATTCCCAGTCAAGGTCTATCCCATCCAGGGTATAATTTCTCAATAGATTCTTAATGGATTTTATGAATATTTTTCTTGATTTGTGATTTAATACCATATCTGGAAAACCATTATCATTTTTGGCCCCTCCAACTGACAGCAGTATTTTGAGGTCAGGGTTTTTATGCTTAAGTTTGACTATTTCAAGTAATGCTCTGTA
Source organism: Mamestra configurata (assembly GCA_002192655.3). Taxonomy (NCBI): domain Eukaryota; kingdom Metazoa; phylum Arthropoda; class Insecta; order Lepidoptera; family Noctuidae; genus Mamestra; species Mamestra configurata. Next base: position 41,593 of record NDFZ01004281.1, read on the forward strand.
CTGGTGGTCTTCTAGTTTCACCTCCTTATTCACCACTCGAGCAAAAGCCACATTAATGTGTGTACACAGATCTGGGTTAATATCAGATGGCAGCAACTGATTAGAACCATGCTCGCTTGGGAAATTGTAGTAGCAGGAAACAACTTTGGGAGGAGCAGCCTGGAATGGAATGTCACTTTCACGTATCAAATCTTTAATTACAACATATTCCATCTGGATTGCATTCCCTGGTAGGTTGTCATCTCTGTGCCACACATGGTACAATGAAGCACAAGCGACTGCGGTGACTAATGAAATCAGCAAAACACTTGTGATTGTCAATAATGTTTCGCCCGGCCTTGAAGTGGCTGTTGTTGCATCACTTTTAAGGTCGTCATATTTATTTTCTCCTAATTGGTAATATTTATGGTTGCTTTCGTCTGTATTGGTTTTATCTGGCATTGTATTGTTTTCTGAAAATGTTACAAAATTTAAAACAAATAGTTATATTTCGATTTTTTCTCTTTCGCACTGCCATTGAAACAGATTTCAGCTACGCCTTCATTTGGTGGTACTACAGTAAGTTGAACTATTAAAACTGCCCCCACTGCTACGAAATAAAGGCGTGACCGTTAAGCTATTGTAAGACTCATACTATATTAACAGATCGTTTCTGAAAACTAGTATTGAAAATACTTGAAATTTACCTAACAGAGGTATTGATGGTACAAGCTATTACTTTGTAGATTCAGATTAATTAAAAACAATAAACCAAGTAATCNAATTTCAGCTACGCCTTCATTTGGTGGTACTACAGTAAGTTGAACTATTAAAACTGCCCCCACTGCTACGAAATAAAGGCGTGACCGTTTAGCTATTGTAAGACTCATACTATATTAACAGATCGTTTCTGAAAACTAGTATTGAAAATACTTGAAATTTACCTAACAGAGGTATGTATTGATGGTACAAGCTATTACTTTGTAGATTCAGATTAATTAAAAACAATAAACCAAGTAATCAATCACATCACTTCCAATAGAGTAGTTTTTGCATTTCCTGAATACAGTCACAGTGAAGTCTTATAAAATTAAAATACTTTTCTACGCTGCTTCAATTATTCAAGTTCAGTGCTTGAAGAGAAAAAAGAAAAGTGACTAAGTACGGTACGGTTAACGATTAAACATAAACAACAGTACACCACAAATTTCCAACAAACAATCAGTGACATACCTGTAGCTGTCAATGTCAATCTGACATTGACTTGTGCCTCCTCTTAATGTTGAGCTTGCTGCCCTTTACACACGAGCTAGTGACGTGGTGAGTGTAGGTTTTACATTTAAATTGCTTTTTGCTTATTTTTTGCGTGCACACCTCCGACGGCCACGGAACCGACACGGTGACGATNGTTGAGCTTGCTGCCCTTTACACACGAGCTAGTGACGTGGTGAGTGTAGGTTTTACATTTAATTGCTTTTTGCTTATTTTTTGCGTGCACACCTCCGACGGCCACGGAACCGACACGGTGACGATGACAAAATGTAGTTTTTTGACAGCTTTTTTTTGGAAAGTGTCAAACGGCCATAATTGTTCTTCCGATAATGTCGTCATGTGTCGATTATTCCATTTCTGCATGGCAATTAGAGGGTTTTTGGACAAATCTGAATTTTAAAAAAGTTGCTCACTATTATACAATTTCATTTTGAGATATCCTTATTGATATTAAAAAAAAATTGAATGCCTTGCTCCCATGTTGAATTGAATTTCTAAACGAGCAACTTCTTTATTGTTTTGTAAAATGACAGCTTTGCTTTGACATTGACACTTTGACATTGACAAGTCACGATTCACTCTATGATGGTGTTTTTTCCATTTAAATTGCATTATTTATACTAATCTTATGTAGGCGTGTGGATTTATCATATCAGAGGTTGTACAAGCCTCAAACCTTGTATCAAGATATGGACGACGCGTCCATGAACCACTACGAAAAACAGCTGTATACTGTGTTCAAAACGTTCGACGTAGATAACGAGGAAGCCTTAGACAGATCAGCAGTTAATAAACTTTGTGACGCATTGCAGCTTGAGGATCGCGGAGCAGCCCTCGTGAACACACTGTTCGAGCGGCGGTCTGATCGCGTCACCTTCTCACAGTTCCGGAACGGACTGCTAGCTGTGCTGGGAGGCGCAGGCGGTGACCCCGCTCGTGCTTTTCCTGCTACGCCGGAGCCCCTGCCGCAGCCCGACCCACCGCCGCATCACAGTGACGAAGACTCTTCGGGGCGCGAAGTAGCTCCAAAATTTGTGTTCGGCTCCAAGAAATATGGTCGGCGCTCAAGACCTCCTCGTTCAGGAGCCACGGTGGACGAACCAACCAGTCCGCGCTCCTCGTCCGCCTCTCGCCTCGACACAGACGACAAGAGAGCGAGGCAGCGAATGAGGTGCAGACGTAGCGCATCCGCGATGGAGAGCCGCGACGACAACGTCGGTCTCGACGGCAGCCAGCAGGAGCCCGCGCCCGAGACCTTCGAGCACGACCGCCGCATCGACCGCGACGAGGCGCTTGAGCTGTGCCGCGGCCTCAACATGGAGGGTATTGACCGGCACCTCATAGAGCGGATATTTGATGAAACTGGAACCACTGATACGACCGTCGGCGAGTTCTTCGATCGCTTAAATGCGACACTCACTACTA
>NDFZ01004282.1:0-43957 GCA_002192655.3 Mamestra configurata
TTATTATCTTTCTCCTCGTTTATTTTCCTTCCATACTAATTTACATTTTTAAATATTTCTTAAAAAAAAACATTAAAAAAACATTTAAAAATATAAAAAAGGAGTAGTCCGCCGGTGTCGGGAGCAGAGTCGCGAGTCTCAGATTCCAAATAATAATATCACCTTTCTTTACATGCATGACTGCACATTAATTGTCCACACCAAATTCCATCCTGATGGCACTATCGAAGGTTTCAGCTACTTTCAGTAAGTCCATCAGTCACAAATTGTTGGGGGCAAACAGTTTCAGATCATCCATGTAAAGAAGGTAAGATATGGCCTGACCACTTCTTTAGATAAGCTCACTCCATCGTCGACTTTGTGTCTGTCATCAGACCTAGACGACAGTCAAGAGCAAACCGACCTAAAAATAAAAAAAAAACTTCATGAGCCGGCAAGCATCAAAAACAAAAGATGGACTGCTTCTTCTGTGAATCGTATATGCAACGACGTGATGAATATGAGGGGTCACGGGTGGAGGGCATCTTCCAATATATCAGTTTCGCTTGACTCATTGTTATAATATAGTTAGGTAAGGTATGCTAAATGAACATACAATTACAGCCAGTGGACAGCTCCTTGCACTATGCAAATACTAGATTTGGGTTTAGAAATGATTCGTGAGCTCAGAGAACAGGAATCCTATTAACATTCATGGTTTAAGCTTCGCAGGCGTATACAATATAGGCATGCTTTCATGAAGGAGACGGCTACTGATAATACCTACATTTTTTTATTAGGCGTAAATAATGAAAGCTTGAACTTCTGCTATGAGGAGTAATGACACCCGTGACTTGCACTCACCAACAAAACCCATTGACAGTTTCGAACGCAAATTGGTCAAAATAAAATTCATTCTGACATTTTGAAAAATGTATCGTCAATAACATGAAAAGCGATGGAAAACGACAAGAAACGAGATAGAGTTTTCAAATTTTCTAACGGTACGTTAGAAAATTTGAAAACTCTATGTAATAATGTATTTCATTAGGTACCGGTGTCAATGAAATTGGGCGGCTCAGATACTTAAATATCCCTTTTAAAATATCTACTTAATGTTAGAGTTTTTTCAAGTCACTATCCATGTCACTAAATGGTATCTTATTGCATTATTATTCACTTCGAATGTTGCAAATATACCTAGTCTTAGGAGTAAACCAGTGCAATTTTTAGGGCCACTAGATATTAAATATCAATTTAGTTATACTCTTCTTTTACAATGCAACGTTCGAAATGGCATTTTTTCTTATCTATGAATAAATAAAAGAGGCTCGTTAGGAGTAGGTAGTCATAACTGTATTTTGATGTGTTGAAAGATTTTTAATCCTCTAAAGGCACCAAAGGTTGATACTCAGCGGATGTCCTAGATAAATATGGATTGTACCAACAAAATCTGTAAGAAACTGGATTCACCCACGATGATTTTTCNTCTTATCTATGAATAAATAAAAGAGGCTCGTTAGGAGTAGGTAGTCATAACTGTATTTTGATGTGTTGAAAATTTTTTAATCCTCTAAAGGCACCAAAGGTTGATACTCAGCGGATGTTCTAGATAAATATGGATTGTACCAACAAAATCTGTAAGAAACTGGATTCACCCACGATGATTTTTCCGCATAATAAGCGACTCGGTGGACGTAACAAAGAATGTTTCCTCGTAGTTCCCAACGCAATTTTAGCTGTCATGGAAGTCTGCTTAACCCACACATTTCTCGAGCTTTGGTGCTTTATATTTATTTTATTCCGTATAGTACGTGCTATATCTACAGACTTGAAAAATGCCGTAAGCTGATACAAGAAATTTTCTAAGCTAGAGCAGGGAAACAAAAAAACCTTGAAACAAATTAATAATTTTCGTTCGGGTCGTATATGTTTTGGCACAATTATTTGGTCAAGTGCGGCTGTGCGAGTTGTTCATGAAAATGAGTAAAATTAACAATTTGTTCTAGTGTCAATCAACTCAATTTCATATAATCACTGATCTCATTGAATCGGATTAACAAATCAGAACAGAGGAAGTTGTAAAATTTGATAAATATGTTTTCATACGATTTGTGCGTATTTAAAAAAACCGATGTGGTGTTCCCTTTTAATTTTTAATTTAATTTAATTTTTATTATTTGTTGTTATTGCTGCAATAGCAACACACTCTGAAAATTTCAACTATCTAACCTACGGTTCTTGAGATACAGCCCGCTGACAGACAGACGGACGGATGGACGGACACACGAAACGGACAGCGGAGGCTTAGTAATAGGGTTCCGTTGGTTACCCTTTGGCTACGGAACTCTAAAAAAATACTGCTAATTTAACTTGAACGAGTGGATACGTACAGCTCATATTTTTTTCTAAAGTTACAATCGAGCATTAATCAGGCTATAGAAAAACAAAACATTTACCAAGAATTGACAAAATACAGCATTTGGCTTGTCCCACTAGTTCGTCAGTAATTCTGCACTTCAATCATTAGGTACATTTATCTGTGAGTCTGCCTGCGGAAAGGATGCAACCTTTATCACAAACGAATTGAGAAAGCTGCTTAACATGTTTTCAATCAACGTGTTTCTTAAAAAAATTGTAACACTATACGTTGGATGTTACACCAACTCAACTGTAAAGTAGTTGTGTTGGTGTCTTTCTGGTCTGTTTCCATAAACTTTTGCTTTTATTCGCGAGACCTATCTAAAATAATTGAATCCTGGCCGGAAAAACCTACACGTAATTTAACTTTTTATACAACTTGCTCTGTAACAGTTTTTGATCAAAGTTCGTTCGAGTAATTGCACAACACACAGAATGATTTTTTCAAGTGTGCGTGGATGACCAAATCCAAATCTATGAGGAATAGCAAAAACACCCAAAGGAGTCTCGAGCCCGATTTTGTTGAAAACTCTATATTCCTAACTAGGAACCGAACCAGTTGTTTTTCAATAAAAACACACCAAACACATTAAAAATAATATTCCTACCTACCGTTAAAAAATAAAAACTAATTAGGTAATAAAATAGCGGGTTTAAATATAATTTATGATAAAATTAAATATTATTCATGTAGGTGGTGGGTTAAATAACGCGGTTTTTATGTTAAGAAACAATTTTTCAGTTTTTTTTTTTAGTGGCGTCTCGCAGTTCAACCTATAAGGTCGCCGACTGCTTAACCGGGCTTCCCTGTGGTGGCCTTAATATGAATAATATTAAAGCCTCCAGCCAGGGCTTTTTAAAGCTTACAAACTAAGCAACTACACGCTAAGGCCACACTCTGTGAGGTACGGGCCTCGGCTTAAGGCGTCGCTGGGAGGATAGCTAGGGACCGTATCGGGCGACCGATGAGATAAGGGGGTTACGATGATTTACAGCAGTGTCGAAGTAAGTTTGGCTAAACGTTTCATGAACTGCTGTATAGTGGACAATTTGAGATCTACTTGTAGAGTCTCATTTCGGACATAGTCGGGGCAGCCGTGATTTTGCGCAGGAAACGGTTTTGGAGCATCTGCATCCTGTGGATGTGACGAGGCTTTGCGTGTGCAAAGACGGCGCAAGCGTACGTCATGATGGGACGGATGACCGCGGTGAAAAGTCGCAATTTGTACCTGAGTGACTATTTGCTATGGGCGGTTGCGATGAAATGAAGCCTTCCCTGAGCGAAGGCGGCGCGAGAACGGGCCTGCCTTATGTGCTCAGCGAGTTTTACTAATGTTTGCCATAATTTAAAATGCAATAATTTTATATACCATACTTGTATTTGCCATAATTTCATTAGAAGTAACGCTTCAGTTGCCATAATCGTGAAATTACATAAAATGATTTTCCGACCGACGACAATTTTTTTTTTACCGTAAGGTTTCCCACCAAGGACCACGAAACTGTGGTTTTTCCCTGAAGGCTCAAAACGTTTTTTTTACTTTTTCCGTTAAAGAAGCAGGATAATCGTCCGCAGCCTTGAAAAAGGCGGCTTCGGATCTAGGTTTGTTGTCGGCGACCACAGATGGCGTCAAGGCGAAAGTGGGACGGAACGATGAAGAGCACAAACCAACACGATAGCGGGCGAGAGTCGGGCGAAGAGTGAGCTCGAAATTTGGCTAAGCAGGTAGTACATAACTGCGTTACATGTGCACGCATGAAAGGTAGGACATTGACCCCGACTATGGGTAATTTACCTTCCGAAAGATTAGAACCAAAGTTTCCTTTTATATAATTTTGTAGGTGCGGAAAAATAAGTACTTAGCTGTTATTTTTGAAAATTCGAATGATATCTCTGATTTTGTCAATCACAATCAAATTCGTCTTACGTTCATACCTCCTTATAGTCCTCATTTTGTCGGGTTGTCGGAGGCAGGAGTCAAGTCTTGCAAGTACCACCGGCGGCGTATACTGGGTGACGCGCGGCTGACACGCGAGGAGTTTGAAACTGTGTTAACACAAATTTAATCCATCCTCAACTCCCGTCCTTCGTCCTCTCTCCCTCCGACCGGACCGATTATCTCCCTTAGACTGCGCCTGCTTGCGAAGAACTGACGACAACCACGCCTACACGACTGGGACGCTACGATCGAGTTCGAGCAAGATCGAGCTGAGGCAACACTTCTGGCAACGGTGGTCCAAGGAGTACGAATCCAAACTCCAGAAATGGAAAGTCGACAGTGAAGACATCGCTCAAGACAGCCTCGTTCTTATTAAAGACGAAAGACTTTCGCCCTTCAAATGGAAACTGGGACGAGTCACGCAAATATTCCCCGGAGAGGATGGAACTTCACTTGTCGCTGACATCCGTACAGCATCTGGCATCATCCCAAGGGCCTTCTTAAAGATCTGCCCGCTACCTCTACAATGTTCGTGTTTTTCGTTTTAAAATGGTTCTTCCAAGGCGGCCGTCATATTAAGAAGCGATTGCTGGCGCCATCTATACACCGCGACGAGCAACTTTGGCTCCAAATTCAAACTTCGCGTGCTTAGTATGATCGACGTGCGCGTCTTCATGTCGTCTGTAAGATCCGCTTCCACCCACATCACTTTCACTCGAGAGCCTCTGGACGGTCTTGCGTTGGCGTCGTTCCTATACGTTTGTAATAATTTCATTTGATGAACAAGTTGATACATTTGTTAAAGTATTCGAGACAATTCTCAATAAATATTTCATTGGAAAGTTCCCGCTGCATCCCGCAGACATCAGAACACACATACACATTATTATAGCTTCAAATGAAAACCTCGCTGAACCGAATGAAGTGTCATGATAATACTTTTAGCAAGCATTTAATTATGAATCTCGACGTAATGTGCTCATTAATCATAACAAAGTGCCGCGAAGAGACTTCACCGTAAAGTTCGCATAAAAACTTGCTCTATGTAAGTCATCCGGGAAAGTTTTGGTTTAGGTAAGTACGTAAGTATTTATATAAATATTTGCCACAACACTTGTATTTTACACCATTTTTGTCATTGCATTTGAGGAGCTCGTGGCTAAATAATAATGGCCTCACGGGTCGATCTCCAAGGTTAAACAACGCTTGCCGAGGTTGGTCTGTGGATGGGTGATCATCTTAACATACCGAGACTCCTCCGTGCCTCGGAAAGCAACGTTAAGCCGTTGGTCCCGGCTGTCATTTGTAGATCTTTGGCAGTCGTTACGGATAGTCAGAAGCCAGATAATCTGACACTAGTCTTGCCAAGGAGTACCGTGTTACCCAGTTAATGGGTTGTGGAGGACTGGTAGGCAGCCGCTCCACGTAAAATACTGATATTCAGCTGAATCCGGTTTGACTGGAAGCCGACCCCAATATAGTTGGGAAAAGGCTAGGCAGATGATGTTTGTCATTGCAATAATGAAGGCGAGACTCGAGAATGCAACAACAATAAATGCTCAGGCGTCCCAAACGTCAAAAATAATTACAATTTCAGACCTATTTATTATGTTTGAAAAAATATTTGTGAGGAATGATTATTTAATGGATATTTTTCATTCCCTGTGATTTTATTGTAATGGTAAATTGATGTATAATGGTTCCATTGATGGTAAACCATAAAATATTAATATAAGATTAAAAACATTATGAACTGAAAAATTGGTGGCGCCTAACACCACTATTAGGACGGAAATATACAATTGTTATTGAATATCCCTAGACGCAGGTTGCTGGTTTAAAATAGTGGACTGGAAGGGAATGTGGGGTCTGAAAAAGTATGTAGTAGTAGGGTCACTCTAGTACGGAGGAAATAAAAGGTTTTTTTTTTTACTTGAAAAAGAAATCAAAATGTGCCTAATAAAAGGAACTAAAATAGAAAGTTTCATGAAAATCGGATATTAGTTTCTGCCCCTGGATTGACTTTGAAATCCTAACAAAGACAGACAGACGGACATGGCGAAACTATAAGGGTTCCTTGTTGACTACGGAACCCTAAAAAGGAAGCAAGAGGTAATGTTCCGATAATTCACTGATTCTTTACTGAATTATATTCTTCACACAGTCGCTCCGTCGGCGATGGTGATACTTCCAGTGAGCATTAGGGAAAGTGATGGGAGATGAAAGGAATGAGAGCATTATAAATAATACGAAATCCAACAATGATTTATATTTAGAAATAGTCTTTAACACTTTTATTAAATAACTTATATCAATTCGTTTTATGTGTTTTTTTATTAAATAATATTTTCTATAGTTACATCGAAGAAACGTATGCTATAATTTGTGAAAATATAAGAACGTCATGTCTTCGGGCACCAGCTCCACATATAGTCGTTTTTTTAATTACAATAACCAGGACTACGTAGCTGTTCATTAAATATATTGTTCCACATTACCAAAATCAGTGATTGAATAACCCACATGACAAGGGAATTAATTACGTTGAGAACGAGACGCCTAAGCTCCTGGTCCCCTAGCAACGGTTACCGTGGCTGCTCCTCAATGTGTGAAGTGAATTGGCGTTACAGCCGCGACTGCGCCTAGTCCTCAGTGATTTCCATAGACTTTCCTCCTTTTTACACGACTGCCTAAAAAAGAGCTATATGTTTTCTGGGATCATGGATTTACAACAACGCTGCATTTAGCGTTTTTCAAAGATCGTTTGTCAAAAATATTGACACGTCATTTGATTGAAGAACATTGTTATTATGCAGAAAATTAAGGACGAAATTATCCAGTAACTAGGAAAATAACTGTTATGGTGAAGATCTGCTAGTCAGCGAGTTTTGAGGGTGCAGAATCACACATTATCTTGAAACCGGTTCCCGGTTTCCTCCCGTACGGGCTGGACGTCGCTCGTGCCAGTGCTGGGCCAGTGACCACTCTGATTCCGGGAATACTTCGCATGAACATGAGGCGAGGTTGCTGATATTACCCGTCGAGTGAAAGTTTTCAAAGTCGCTGCGCTCTAGACGCCAGCGACAGGATTCACGGGTATCTTCTTGCCTGCAGTCTAGCACCGAAGGTTGGTGGTATTACGGAAGGGGTTTATTTCTTCCAGGACAGGATCATCGAAGAGTAGCCCACGTATGCTGATTTAGTTGATTTTAATTTTAACCCGTATTTACCCGTTTATTGCGTAGTATTTTTAAGCAGAAAATTTCATGGTCATAAACTTAGATCCACGTCATTGAGATTTTTTTACCTGAACGCTTAATTTAAACTGGATGCCACCGTGTTAAAGACAGGCGCTTTAATACGGTTTTATAATTTTAAGAAAATAAGGTTGGGTCTAAGTTTTTGTGCCGTGTCACACCTTTGATATTTCCAATTAATATTATCTAAGATAACGATGGCTTTCTCTGTGCAAGAAAATCAAGTGCCTTTTATTTATCTTTGTAATATTATTTTGTCTAATTTTTGTATTATTTTTACTAATTAATAAATTAAACGTTTCATGTAAGTGAAGTGCTTTTATTTCGCTACAATATGTTCGTTTGTGAGTTTTTTATTCCATCAAAACTTCTACACCTAAAGCGATTTCGATGTAGGTATATTTATATCGTAAAATTCTTAATAGAGTCAAACACGATAACCCGCTGTCCCCGAAGTTGTTCACCAGTACCTTGGAAGAAGGGTTTGAAACACTGGCAGCCAAACGGAAAGAGAAGGCTATTCATATTCATTTTGTGAACACAGAGTACAATGATGTTTTATAAAAAAATATTGTTATCATCGGTTAAGCGAGGTTAAATAATTATTGAAAAAACTTTTAGGTCTAAACAGGCATGAGGTTCTTAGCGTATATTATTAAACTGGCCAATTGTGAGTCGGACTCGCATGCAAAGGGTTCTTTTAACACTAAGTATAGACTTGTTATAGGTTTTCCTGTAATTTTAAGATAAAGATCTTTATAAAAAAAAAAGTTTTATTAGTGAACTACCAAAGTCCCGTTCTACTATCATAACACAGTCACATAATTATATTATATAACACTATCATTAAGTAACACACGCCCAAAAAAAAAGCGCCTAACACACATACACACGGACCAACTCTACTACACACACACACACAAATAACCTGTTAGCAAAATTTTATGCCTAAAATTTGCACTCGAGCCACCAATCTTTTTATAATGTTGATTCTTTATCTTTTAGGTTGTCAGTGTACAAGTACACAACAAATAAAATGTATCATTTTGTAAAAGGGCGGAGACCTGGTGTCCTGAAATACAGGCAGTCTTCCACAATATTGAATGTTGTCTGACTCTATACCATTTAATTTTGTGCTGAGAAAAATAAAATATTATTATACATCTAGGTATAGGTCTAATGCTTTTGTTCAGGTTCAGATTCAGAGTATTTATTTATAAACATAGGTTACAGATACATAGGTGTGTGAGATGTTACATTTTTGTAAGTTCTCTATGCTTTGCCATTAGACGTACAAATGTTCGTCTCAGTTTGAATTTTTGAAAATTTTACGTATTCATAAAAACACTGTATACAGAAGCTGTTGGTTAACCTTTAATAACTTAATTAAAACTACACGACCGGTTAACAAAACGGTTTAGAAAACGTGTTTCTGTGACAGCTAGATTATAATTATACAAAGTGTGAAGACTAACGAAATAAAACTTTTTTAAATTGCGGGGTCGTGGGCACGCAATCAAGATAAAAGCTTCGTCACAGATGGCAACTCTTCTTAGTCCGGGTGAACCCGGCCTCTATTTAATAATCAAGCATAACTTACAATTACTACGGCGCCGACCACGCTTGTTTTTTTGGTTTTAAGGGAATTGTTAAGAATGTATTTGTTGAAACAGATTTTTTTTAAATGTATTTTGAAAATAAATAATTAATTAGAATACTTGCCCGCTTCTGATCTCGTAATGTAAAGGAATATTTCTCCTTAAATCCTAGGTTTCGTGCACAGGACGTTACTCATAAATACCATAGTGTCTTCTTTCAGTATTTTTAGCTCTACGTTATTGAATCAATAAATTGATATTCAGAATATAATTTTCTTTCATTTTAGATCTATTATGTAAGAAAATTATACAAATGCGAGTAGCCAAGGACAAGTTGTACAGAGAGCTGTAAGGCAGTCAGTTTACTGTTTCAAATTAATTAACCCCATCTAATGCACACGCGACTAAGGTACTATAGATGAGCATGTAGTTTCTTAATATAAAATTGTACGTCACATCTGTGTTTTATTACAGAGATCCAGTTGGTGTGACATTTTTGTGATGATGAAGCTGGCAAACCGTCTGCAATTCGCGCCGTTATTGCACCGATTTCGTGTTTGCTTTCATACAATCTCTAGCTTAGTTTATTACTTTCGAAATGGGTCAGCCGTAATAGCACCGTACCTATTATTTTTTTCTGGTCAATAGATAACTATTCGTAGATACATTTATTGAGGAAATATTATTAGAATTATATAAAATTAGAATTCCTGTGATAAAAAACACACGTTTTTTATCACAGGAATTGTTAATAATATTTATCACACGTTCACACGAACGTGTGATGGAAAATCCCGTCGATCTTCAACCTAAGGAGAGAAGGTAAGGACGATAAATATAAACCGACCAAGTGCGTGTCGCGCCACGCACAGTGAAGGATTTCGTAGTTACCCGTGTCGTAAACCATGACAAAAATAAATCGCTAATTTTACTATAAGATTGCAAAATTACGTTAGCACTTAGTCTTAAGTCATTTTCTATGGAATTATTTTGAAATGTTTAGTTATCCTGTTATATTTCATAGGTTGGTCGACTAATACTCGTTAACTTGTAAAGTCTACTTAGCTGCGATAATTTTCTTTTTAAATTCGTTATATATGCTAGTACCATGATTTTTTTCACGTCTCCAAAATCAAACGTTTAGCTGGCAGAGGACACTTCGACTCAACAAAAATAAGCATTTTAAAGCTTAATAGCAAACGGATTCTTGGATGGAAAAACAGTTTTCGCCAATATTTTTAAATTACCTATCCAACGACGAAAAATATCATCGCCACCTGATGTGCCTTATCACTGTCACTGCCAATCATCGCCACCCTAATTTTTTTTATCAAGATTTTATTTTATCACTTTGTGTTTAAAATGAATACCCATACCAAATTCCAACTTTCTAGTACTAAGCGTCTCTGAGCTAAATCGCAGACGGACAGACAGACGGACATGGCGAAATTATTAGGGTTCCTTGTTGACTACGAAACCCTAAAAAAATGAACTATTAATTAAACTGGAAAAATAATTTATTCATTTAAAGAACTTGGAGCAGGAATTAGTTGATAATAGAAATATAATGATTTAGGACTTCCGACCCGTACCGAGTATTTGACCAAACTGGCGTGCAAACCAGCCGGTCGATTCTAGAAACATGTCGAAGTGAAGGCTTAGGTGAAGTGATCACGAGGTGAGCTGTCAATCCATATCATCAAGATGGAATGACAGCTCACTCCGTGATCACGTGACATCTTAATTATATCGATTGACAGCTCACCTCGTGATCATTTCACTCAAGCCTTCACTTCGACATGTTTACAGAATCGACCGGCAGATGAACATCGTTTCTAAGTCACTAAACGCTGACTAGGCAAGCCTCCACACCATGGGATAGACGATAAAAAAATCATCGCCACTTTACGTGTAGGGCGCCCTACACGTAAAGCCGCGATGATTTTTTTTCCCATTTTTTTTTGCTGATTTTATTTTTATATTATTATGGATAGATAGATCGCTTTACGAGACGCGAGAGTAAGCGGAAGTGTGTTCTGTCTTTTATTATAATGAAATAAGCAATTACGACAAATAAATATAAATAGCGTTTGCTTGTGGGTTTTTACCGATTTTCATAAGCAAGATGAACTAAATAGTTGGGCGTGATAAATACGTAAACCCATATCAAATTCCAACTTTCTAATGCTTAGCGTCTCTAAGACGCGGACATACAGACAAACGGACATGGCGAAACTATGAAGGTTTCTTGTTGACTACGAAACCCCAAAAAGGAATCGATTGGACAGTATAAAGAAGTTATACATGGATGGTAAACGGCTAAAAAGATAAAGATAGTTTACTATTCAAGTTTACACAGTGCAAGCTAACGTGCGAGATAGCCTGCTGACTAGTTGCAGTGCAATAACTCGCACCGATTGGACATTGTTTCCGAGTTAATGCCACGTGCGAGTTGGATAGTAGATAGGTCGCATCCGAGTTAATTAAATATTTTTTGTTTTCACTCACCTGCTCGCTCGACAGTAACTCGCACATGATAGCAGCTCGGACATCACTCGCATCGTTCGCACGCGTTCAGCAGTAGCTCGCCAGTGTCTGCTAGGCAGTTGTGAGTGGAACTAATTTAAGCGGTATTTTTTTGTGTGTTTTTCGAATACAGAATGGCTGCGGATATAATCATCTTCTGAAAGTAATATTTCATTCATGGATCTCTACAGAAAAACAAAACCTATGAAATAGAGATGTGACAAAAGCATCTTTGGAACACATTGCAAAGGAAATTAATCCAGATAACTCCAATTCTCACATTCTTGACACATTATTGTAGTCATAGACTTTACCTTCTGTTTTTTCAATCAAAGCATGTTGACGGCATCTCGAGAACTCGGAAGTGATTTGGCAGCTACTATCACCGTGATGACAGCTCAGGCGAGCCGAGCTACTACGATGGCTAGGCAATCTTAGTACCTACCTGTCTACTGTCTAGTCAGCAACTTGTACTATCTAAAGCCATTTCCAATCTTCACTTGTTGTTTAGTCTAGTTAAAAAAAAAACAAGTTTTATTTTTCCGTATCACAATTTATTTGGGAATCAACGCAACATGTATTGTCTTGTTCTCTACTGCTATATTAATCTATGTACCGTTTCCTTGGTTTTTCCTTAATTGAAAAGCCATACCACATTAATATTCAAAACTTTCCTTTCCTAACATACTGGTTTATGTTATTAAAGCGTTTCTCATCACAGGTGCCGATAAAATATGATGTCAATGCAATCATGTAAAAGAAAACTAAAATATTGTTATTAAGCACTGCTTTAGTCGTTCTGCCGCGAATTGTTCTTTACAAAACTTGAATTGAAAAGCCTTCCAGCCTCAATTTGAATGCAGGAAAACTTTGCAATAGCTTTTATTCGTTGTCGGAAAGCAAATGAATTTACGACTTACGATGAATCGAGTGTTTTTCCTTCCAATACTATGGAGTTCGTAGGTAGATACTCTGAAAACAAAGAACTTTTACAACTTTGCTAACAGTCCGCAGCGTAAAAAATACAGTAAATAAGAGGAGACTTTGATTTAAGTAAATTAAAACAATGTGAGTTTGTTTTCTATCGCAACTGTGGATTTCATTATTTGCATAAAGTGTGATGATTTCGAAAACGCCCAATTCCCGAAGTTCTCTGAGCGATATGTTTGGCTACATTGCCGCTACGGCTGTTGCTCGTTGATTTTGCTCTAAAATGCAAATGAATTTATCAAGTAATGGAAACCCAGGCACGTGCGAGATGCATTAGTTATTCATTGAAGCTGCCCCATCATCACACGATCTATTTGTATGTTCGATATAATATTGATTAACCCGAGTATATGACTGTAATTAATTAACATCCTCATTTACTTATGTTACAAACTTACCAATGAGATAATATTGACATAGCAATTACTTAGCTGCACATTAAATTCGTACTTAGTTAATGCTGTCACACGTTTTCGCGTTTTCTTACGTCTTAACGGCTTGAATAAAAAATCTTGTGAAATACAAAAGGTTTTTTTATTCGAGCCGTTAAGACGTCATTCTTATACGAATAATTTGTTCGGCGTCCTCTGTCGGTGCTAATGGGTTTGTCGTGCATATTAACGCGACGATCGTGTATTCACGCGATGATCGCGTTAAACCTATTAGGCTGACGCCTTAATGATTCGAATAAAGAAAACGTGTCAATGTTAATCTTTTTACGGATAAAATTATTTTACGACGACAATTTTGTTATGGTAGACAACAACAAATTGAAATTATAGTATTTACAAAGGTGATTCATGACACGCTAAATTACCTACATGAAAGTTTAGCTTGCCATTTGATTGGATGTGATATTCTGACTAAACGCTGATCCACCGTATAATATAAACCTGTTTTTAGACCGTTTACCGTCTCCGTTTTATAGACCGGATAGTATCTATGTAATGAGGCGGATTAAAATTTTTTTGACTGTGACATGATGTAAATCTTACGTATTGGTATATTTTACCAACGAGAATGGTTATTTTAATAATTGGCCAAATAAGTAACTAGCCCATTTGGTATAAGTATCGAACTTTCATATTGTGGGACTTAGTTCAAACCCCTTCCTCTGTGTTTGTTTCTGTCTTTCCAAACAATCCGAAAATGTTCGTAACATCAGTATATGCATTCACAATATCAATGTTTGGTATATTCTTTATTAATTACTTACTTTTTTAAAGTTCTCAAATACCTAGGTATCTATAGTGCAAATATTAATAAGATGATTATTTAGGACTTTATATTTCTTTCTGTAGTAGCCCAGCCGCCAGCGGCAACTTAGCCTTTTTGTATAAGCCTTTAATCATTAAGAAATGTAAAAATTAAAAAAAAGATTATCTAAATCAATGTTTTTATTTGTAACACTCATAAACAGAAAATTGACACGTAGTAAATTGTGTTTAACAATATATACCGAATAGTTCCCATCCATAGTCCAACATAATTCTGAAAATTCACTTATACAGTGAATTTTCAGACAGTCAGGGTATCGATGAAACCGCTGTTGTGCGATCAGCAAACGAGCCCAGTAGATAGCAGTACAAAATACCGCCTGTATCATTACGGCACAAACAGTTCTTATGATTTCACTGTTATCCTTTCACTTCAAGCACAAACACAGTTGATACAAAGGTTTCGAGAGTATCTATGTATATACCCTGAATACTCAGATTCTTCCAGAATACGAAAGCTCCTGGGTAATACAAACGCTGAAAAGTTCTGTGATGGCTAATAGTACTACTTCGACAAAAATTATTTCTTCCATTGAGAATGCAATACATCTTTACATAATAATTTCAGCATAATAAAATATAATGTTTTAACTTTAGCAATAATAACGTCTCTTTTTGATCACCCGCTACACGCCTAAGCGATTCGTGTACGTGTACATCCCAATTGAGGCACATTTTCTATTAAATATTTTATTGTTTTTGAAGTTGCATAATTTTTTTATTAACCGAAAAATAAAAATATTGGGAATATATATTTAACTAAATTAAATTTGGATATTAAATTAATAGAATAAAATAACGTTACTTAAATAGTAATTATCACAATTATTGATAATTATTGTCTGCGTATATTAAACCAACACAAAACCACATTTATTTTTGTAAATGAAAACAAACTTGACTCCCATGCGACTGGAATGTGATGACACTGCGATGCGAATGTGAATAGATCGAAATTTAAAGTTAGCAGAATACCATTTTTCAGTGTCTTCACAATCGCATCGCAATCTCGTCTCGTGTTTTTCGCATGACACGTTAAATAGTAGAATTGACCTTCTGGACTCCTACGTCCATAGGTAAAACTGGAACCAAACT
This sequence comes from Mamestra configurata, assembly GCA_002192655.3. Taxonomy (NCBI): domain Eukaryota; kingdom Metazoa; phylum Arthropoda; class Insecta; order Lepidoptera; family Noctuidae; genus Mamestra; species Mamestra configurata. The sequence goes on from NDFZ01004282.1 coordinate 15,084, forward strand.
TACAAAACACAACAGCCCTTTTCTTGTTCACTTTCAAGCTAGCATATGTAGGCAAAGGAGTGCGCACATATTTGTGTGCGACTGTGCGTTACCATTTTACCTTAGAAATAATATCTTTAAGAACGTTTTCTAAGTAGGTACTAACTAATTCAGCCCTCATTTGTGAATGCAGTTCGTATGCTCTCCTTAAACTCTGTTGCTATAACAACAAAATGTGTTATTCACTTAATCGTTACGTGAAATGTCAATCCTATGACATGTATTTTGACAAGCGTTCGACGCTATGGCTTTGTTTGATGGAACATTTTGTCTATCAACGATCGCTTGACCACGTGACTTTTCGTTAGCTAAATGTCATTTCCATACATTAATTGATATTTTGACAGGCGTTTTCGACGGCTGACTGTTGCTTTGTCTAGGCCTGGCGCTATCGTTTCGCTAAGCGAATTGTGATTAACGACACGTTGTCTAGCTACTTTCGATCGACCACGTGACTTTTCGATTTGAAATGTCATTCCCATACATTTTGGACTTTTCGATAGGCGTTAGCGTCAGTCGATTGACATCTTATCTAGGGCCTCTTATCGCTTTATCAACCATATCAAAAAGTGGTAATGGATGTAAAAATAACAATTAAATGAACTAATTAGCATAAAACATCCAAAAAGTTATAAAACATTAGTAATAAGCAAGTAACACAATTTCAACAATTCATGCCACTCATAAAGCAATTTTACTCTAATCATTACTTTATTTTGTTAATTTGAACATTCAAATTTGGAACTAGCCAGGACTTTTAAAATCAAAACCCAGGAAGGGTTATGATATGGGATATTTGACTTTGCTGCCATAAAACTAGAGAGGTTAGATCCTAAAATCGGAATTCATAAGGGAATTAAATAGGGCGGGCCGCCATCTTTAAAGCTGTTCACCAGCACCCTGGAAGAAGACGTTTTATGACGCTGGCAGCAAAATTGGAAGAGAAAGTTGTTGTCATTGGCGAAGCGAGATTGACCAATCTCCGTTTCGTTGATGACATCGTTATCTTTTCTCCCTCAGCCGGTGGACTAGAACAAATGTTATTAAACCTTAGCGACGACACGAGGCTTGAGTTTGAACTTAAGATGAACATGTCAAGGACCATGATCATGACCGACAGTTCTACTACTACTGTATTCTCTCCGCTTACGTCGTATACTTAGAAGAATATACAATATGACCAAGAATATCTCTACTTGGGCAAAGCAAGATAAGGAAATAATGCGCGGAACAGATAATGCCTGGAAGAGCCACTGGTCCATGCACGAACTATTTAAGGCCGTATCTCTAAAATAAAAGATAGCTCGAAAACACCAATTTCACCACGCGCAACCCGCGGTCCCCGCAGGCTTTCACGCGGAAAGTTTGAAACATCGTACCTAGCGACACAACATCAAATTAATGCAAACCGTTTACTGATTCAGTTTTGCTCACACGCAAACTTCATAAATTTCTTCCGTCAAAATATTAACAGAAATCAATACTCTTATATACAATGATTTTAGATGTAGAATAAAATAAATATTGAAATCAAACAAATACATAATTATTTGTTTTAATATTTTCAAATTCCTGTTCCAGGTATTTAACAAGATACGCTTAAACGAAAAACGGCCTTATACTAAATGTCTCACTTTAAGGGCACTTTGTCTATGTATATGCCAACGTGCTACGGAGCGCAGTACACTTGGTGTTCAATTAACCCTAGAGTGGGCGTGCCTTGCTTTATAACGTGAGCGGACACGTTGGGAGCATTTTGCCGCCCATATTAAAATGCATTCATTTAAGCTCAGTTAGTTGAACAAACTTACAAATGTTTAAACATTCTAATAATATATAATTGTTTACTAAAAACTAAATTTAGTCAAACAATTTAAAATAAATAAAAATAATAGGTCTTCATTTATCTTTGCTCAATCTTAAGGATTATTTTACTGTAGGTAAACCTGTGTATATATAAGAAACGTTTTTTATTTGGAATTCGGTTTATTTTTTTGGAAAAAGTTTTTTATTTTCCACTTTTTAGTGGTGATAGAACTCAACGAAATTGACATTATTCCCACAATGAGTGGTTGCGCTATTTGCCGTTAATGAGTTACTTTGTGTGACTTCATCGTTCAGTCCAAGTCCAGACCAGCTCATACATAAATTTCTACTTTGCTTTGGGATTGACATAAACAATATGTCACTTTTCTAGATTTTATTGATTTTAAGTTGAGTAGGTCACTGATTTATCTTTAAAGTTCACCGTACAGTGCAAATGCAATACAGCTGTAACTAAAGCCAATGCAAGTAGAATAATCGAGATCGGTTAATAAACAATAAAGTTATGCCCGAATATATAACCCCAAAAACATGTTAATTCAGGTTGACTTGTTTGCATCTGCGTACCCCTTCACAGAGTACCAGAGTGATGTTATGTTATGAACTGGTGTAAACAGACATTCAATTTCAGGAATCTCGGGAGAATTGCTATCATTTATTGAAGAGTTCTGTTGCCTACCTCCTCCTTAAAAAAAAAACTCTATCTCTGATAATTATATTATATAAGTATTCCAGCGAAATTGACACACGTAGAGTACATACAATGTTCATTGCACAGTAACTTTGTGCCTAAATAACGCCATATTTTGGTCCTTTTATTTTTCTTTTATGTACCGAACATATTCCTTCTCTTCCTGAAGGTTATTTATTGGTAAAAATCTAGAATTTGTTATCAGAAAGGTTAGACCCGCGTTTTATTGCAAAAAAAAGTTCTCATTTTCAAATTCAGTAATTTTAGACAAAATATCTATTATTAAAAAAATGTTTTTTTCGAGTGCGGCAAAATGCAAATGGCGCGCCCACTCTAACGGATCGTTGACGTGGCTCAGAAGGCTGCCCAGCTTAAATGGGACTGAGCTGGAGCGTTGCCCACAAAATTGTTGCCCTGAAATCGCGAGACGGGGCCGGGGCAGATCACAAGGGAGATGGCGGGACGTGTTGGTTGTCTTCCTTAGAAACTGGCAGGATGTGGCATAATATCGGGAACAATGGTAGAAGTGGAGGGAGGCCTTTGTCCAGCAGTGGGCCAGTTCAGGCTAGCTGTAATAATAATAATAATAAGCAAATTTAAATTAAAAATAAGATTTTGATTTTATTTATGCACATCTCTTTCGCCCAAAACCTCCAAAAACAAACAGATTTTAATTCACTAAATCATAAGGCCAATAATATGATCAAATAAAAGAAATTATGCAGTGCAGACTGATGAAGTGATGACATATTATTATGTCATAATGGAAACGCGTTATCAAGCAGACACAAAAAGCACAAAATAGCTGCTACATAGAAAACAGTTACAATAAGTCTAAAGCTACCTGGAAAGTAATAAATAATTTGAAAAGCAACGTAACAAAAACACATATCAATGCTATTGAGGTAAATAACAAATCTATCACAAACCCTCAAAGTATTGCACAACATTTTAATGATTATTTCATAGACCTAGTGCAATCCAATGTAGATTGTCAAATTTATAATAATAGAAATGTTTTAAAATCTCACAAATCTATGTTTATGGAACCAATAGTCCCAAAAGAAATGGTAACTATAATAAATAACCTCAAAAATACAAATAGTACCGGGTATGATGACATCAAGACTAGCATGATCAAATCAGTAGGACCCATTGTAGCACCAGTGTTATGCGAAATAGTAAATGCTTGTATACATAAGGGAGTTTTTCCAGAAGCTCTAAAAATCTCGATTATCAAGCCACTACACAAAAAGGATGAAAAAACAAAAATGTGCAATTATAGACCTGTAGCCTTGATTCCAATATTTTCAAAAATCTTTGAGAAAGTAATTTATAATAGACTCAATAATTATTTTGAAAAAACAACATTTTTTGTCAGGAACAAATGGGATTTAGACAGAACAAAACTATTAATATGGCAGTGTACAATTTCCTTAAAAAGATACATCACAACATGGACAACAGAAAACCGGTTGCTGCAATGTATATGGACATGACGCGCGCTTTTGACTACGTTGACCATAAAATACTACTGGAAAAGCTCTATAGCTACGGGATTAGAGGTAATGTACTTAAGCTCTTACAATCGTATTTAGAAGGTAGAAAACAGTTTACTCAGATCAGCCAAGTCAACATTAAGACAAAAACTGAAACAATATACTCCTCAAGTACTAGAAAATTTTTGTATGGTGTTCCACAGGGGTCTGTGTTGGGTCCATTACTTTTCATCTGCTATATAAACGATTTCCCCAATGTAACAAGTCATCAGATGTGCTTATTTGCAGATGATAGCACTATTGTTTTTGACAAGGGTAATTTTAAAGAAATAGAATTAGACATAAATACAAACCTGGTGTCAATCATAGAATGGCTTAATGCCAACAATCTAAAAATTAATTTGACAAAAACTAAAATAATGGACTTCAAACTTCGACAAAGAACACCGACACAATACCAAATCAGGTACAAAGGAGACGCAGTACTAGAATCCAAAACCACAAAGTTTTTAGGATTGCACATTGACAATGATATGTCATGGAAATCTCAAATTGATAGTGTTTGTTTAAAACTTTACCGATTCTCTTACGCCCTATACATGTTAGGTAAAATTGCAAACAAAACTGCCCTCCTAACGGCATACCACGGGTATGTAGCCTCAACACTAAGGTATGGACTTATATTTTGGGGTAATGCTGCAAATATATCGTCCGTACTTTTGGCACAAAAAAGATGCATTCGAGCCATCTGTAAATTAAAAACAACAGATACATGTAAGCCGCACTTTAGGGATTTAAATATTCTGACAGTACCGTCGCTGTATATCTATGAGGTTCTGATGTTTGTAAAAAACAATATGCACTTGTTTAGTCATGTAGAAAGTAAACGTCGCTCAGATAAGGTAAAAACAATAGTTACTAAGACTGCTTTTGCTTATAAAAGTGTCTATGCAATGGCACCTAAACTGTACAACAAATTACCTTGTGATATTAGAAATAGTAAGAATAATAATGAATTCAAAAATAAGCTCTTTAAGCTACTAAATGACAAGGTATATTATTCAGTCAAAGAGTATTTGGATGACAAATTCTGATGAATATTTAAAATTTATATTTTTTGATACTTTCATGACATTATCACTACTTTATCGACAAAATTTTGATAATTTGACATGCATATACTCGTACTTTTGACATTATTATTAACATTTTTAATTTTTTTTTTTTTTTATACTTTCATGACATTTTCCCTATTTTATTGACACAATTTTGATAATTTGACATACATATACTCGTATATTTTATGTTATTAATATTCTAAAACTGATTTTGTATGCCTATCGGCGGGACATGGTCTGTACATTAATCTATTGAAAAACACCTGTAATCACCTATGTTCACAAAATGAATAAATGAATTTGAATTTGAATTTTTAATATTGATGAGTACCTACGTATTACGTCGTGTTTCCAACGTCTGTCCGAAACATTTTATATCGATGTAACGATGGTTAAAAATTTATAATTGCAGGCTGTGAAGCAGATTGTTAAATATCACGTGAAATAGCAAACTCATTTTTCTCAATAAAACACGGATATATTGGAAACTATTGAATTTGGATAGGACAACAAACAAACCGGGAAATTATAGTCTGATAAAGATTTATTCGTTGTGGCAGAACATCTTCAAAAGCAGCTGTTTGCGGGGCTGTTGCACATACCATTTAGCAAACTTCCCTAGTTGTGACCAGGTTATTCGACCAAAACCTGCTTCACAAGCCTGGCTGTGCAGGATCAAGCGGCGTATCGATGAGGCTAGGGCAATCATCGGTAAACTATGTATACTGCTTCAGGGAGGCCATGGATACATGACTACGTGTGCTGCGCTTTGTGAGGCGGGCGTTTTCAGGGACTGGAATCAGCCCTCGAGAATACACGTCCCGTGTCACAGAGCGCATACTGTTTGAACGTAAACAACCGCTAGCTGGTCAAAAATATTTATACTTTTTTTTCATTATTAATATAAAAGTGATAACGGGAAGCTAACAAATAATATGGTGCAATTTTTTTAATCTATGTAGATGCGTTGAACACCATAGATGGGGGCGAGCACCGACATACAATAAAACTGCAACATGCCAACTCAAGTTGCTCTAGTGGCTATAATACTTATTTACATGAATATATTGAATTCCTAGATGTTTATCTTCTATCTGTACTTCTTCTCTAGTTCGAATATCGTTCTTCTTGATATGTGAACACAATCATCTGAACAAAAAAAAAATGAAGCGAGGGTTTTCGAGTGCCTGAGTCTATTATTTAAAGTATATTCATTAAATTATAAATTTAAGTTAAATTCACAACTTGCCTGTACTCTACTCTAAAGTTTTTACTTGAAACCATGGAACATTTTTATATTTTTCTATTATTCTCATTATTCTTTTATCGACTATGAAAGTTGCAAATATTTAATAAAAATCACTAACTTATTCACACAAGCCATTCGTCGTTACTATGAAAAAATATCACTTTGTGATACACACAAATTTCACACAGGCGTGTGATTTTTGTGTGTATCACAAAGTGATATTTTTTTGACAAAGGGCATGTGACTACCTTTATGAGACACGTTTTGGTGCACACTCAAACGGTTTCAGTTAGTCAAATTTGTTGAATGTCGACATTTTCTCTTTGTAACGCCTCTCATTTGCGTTGGCTGTTTTTTGTTAATAACCGTGATTGTATGCCGCGGTAGTTTGTTATAAAGGATTAATAAGTTTTTCGCTTTGACGATAGATTTTTTATACCTTTTGTACATAGAGGTTGTTCTACATACAAACAGTTTGGAGCGGATCGACTTCCTGAAGCAGAGAGTTCGTGCATGGACAAACCGTATTCGACGGTATAAGCAGCAGGTTGACCGATACTTGCAGAATCGCATGTTCCAGAACATGAGAGGTGGGTATAAAGAAATTGGGAGCGACCTGAACAAAGTGTGACAAACGTGTGCCACCCGGATGACGTTGCCACGAGTACATTCTGGCAAAGCATCCGGTCGATGCCTGTCTGTCATGCCGAGGGTCACTGTATGCGCGATATCGAGCACTGTGTAAAGCTTTACCACAAATAGAAGAAATTACCATCATACCACCAGATGTAGCCACAGCAGTCCGTCCGTTACCGAACTGAAAATCTCCGGGGCCGGACGGACTACACAACTTCTGGCTTAAGTTGTACAACTGCTCAAACGCGCTCCTGGCATCTCAATTCCTTAGATCTAGGCTATCAGTTGGGAAGAGGTGGTTAGGTCATACCTCACCTTCTTAAAATAGATGATCTGAAATCTGGGGGCAAAGAGCCCCCAACAATTTGCGACTGATGGAGAAAGAAAGAATCCGTCGGAACCTAACTCTTAGATTCCATACAGCTTAGATCCCTCAGCTCGACCGAAACCTACAAGTGTTTGGGTATGTCGGAAGCATTAATGGTACTGACATAAAGCAATCGCTGAAGGAGCACTTTTTTGGCCGCCTGAAAATGGTTTTAAATAGCCTTTTGTCGAGCGGAAATAAGATGCGCGCCTTCAACAGTTAGGCCATGCCGGTTTTAATGTAGTCTCAGCATACTCAAATGGACTGAGACCGCCTACTCGACTAACTCGACGCCCTATATAGATAGGGCGTCGAGTTCGGTCTCAGTCTGTTCGGTACGTTCACTGCTGAGCGCAAATCGGATGCGTAGCCCACGATCGCCGGTGATGTCTGACGGTATGACTGTACATCCCGCGGAAGTGTGGACGTCGAGGCTTTTTAAGACTCTTCACAACCGCGAGGTGCGCAACCTTGGAAAATATTTTCTCGAAGCCGATTTGGGTATGCACCGAGATGTGGTCGCACTGGACAAAGGACTCACCCCATTGTCCATGGCTAAAGAGAACTGGCGCAAACCTGTGAAAGGCAAGGAGCTTCACGGGCGCTTCTATCGGGCTCTCTATGGGTCCGATGTAGATTTCTCAGCGTTCGTGGTCTGGCTACGTTTCAGTGATCTCTTCGGAGAAACTGAAGGTTTTGTTTGTGAATATTATAAAGGATGGGTCGGTTGTCACATGTCGGGAATGCTACAGTCCGGGTTAGTCCATCAGAAATATTATTATAACAGCGAGTATTTGCACAGGCATAACCAAGTGGCCAGGATTATTCACCAGCAACTTGCTTTGAAATTTCAACTTGTGGATTCTGAGGTACTGTATTACAAGTATGTGCCCTACCCAGTTCTCGAAAATTACCATGTCACGTTGTACAGGGATCAGCCTATCTGTATCTGGTCAAAGTGGTGAAAGACCGATTAGCGCGCCGCACAGTGAAAATCTATGTTACCATCCCACATGATGAGAACCTCATGAAAGCTCAGAAAGAGAAACAAATCAAGTATCTCGACTTAGCACACGAGGTTGTCGACATGTGAAATATGGACTCGGCTGTCATTGTGCCGATTGTCGTAACCGCCAATGACCTGATGGCCAAAAGCTTCGACGATCATCTGTCGAAACTGCATTTTATCAGTTTTACAAAGGCCTGATACAGAAGGCCGTACTCCTTGATATGGCTTGCATTGCGAGGAGGTTAATTTCTCTAGAGCCCTAACCACCGGTAGCTTGGACCCTGCTCCCACTTTTTATATTTTTAAATGTTTCTGTTTGTGTTTTCAGGTTTCTGAACATCCGTTAGAAACTAAACCCTTATATCCTATAAGGGTTTAGTTTCTTGGGTGTTTGTCTGTCTGTCTGTTTGTCCGTCTGTCACAACCAATTTTCTCTGAATCTACAAGACCAATTCTGTTGAAATTTCGTCCACATATGAACTTCTGTGACCCAAACACAGACGCGTTACGTAAAAACATAAACTGTACTGTGTTAAATGTCAAATTAAAGAACTTATTGTTAGGGTCCTAATTATATTTTTTACATATTTTAAAAGCACACTCGAATAAAGAGAAATTCTATTCTATTCTATAGTGTCAAACTAACATGTTATAAAACCGAAATAAGCTCGGAACCCTTTGGACGCGAGTCCGACTTGCACTTAGCCAGTTTTTTTTATTTAAAATGAAAACTACTATTTAAGGTAAAATGAAGAAAAAAATTAATATTAACGCCACCGCAGTATCTCTACGTTGACGTCGTGGTGAGGCTTGCGACTCCGCGCGATCCTACTCACTAGAGCATAACGCAGTGTTATGCCTCATCCAACAAGTGTAGTAAAGCAGCATCACCCCGACTCATTGGGGTTTAACCGCAGACTACCGCGACCTATGCGGCTTTAGGTTCCGTCTCACTGAAACCAACCTTCCACTGCACTGGTCCGGCAAGCAACTTATGATGTATGGGCGACTCAACCACTATCGACCTCCAGTCTGCGGAGGAGTGATGTAGCGGCATCTATAGCGCCACAAAAATTCAACACACACACAACACACACACATCACAATCACATCTAAGCCGCTAGATACGAACTACATCGTTCTAATCCTGCATCGCGATATCAGAGTTTTCCGTGCGGTTTGAACATAAATACAACAGCCCAAATATCAACCATTGGGCAGTTGCCCACTTTTTTTTTGGCTGCTGCGCTGCGTTTCGCGGGATCGATTCCCGTACGGAACAAATATTTGTATGGCCTACAGAGAGTTGCTCTGGTTTGGCTATTTGTGTGAGTGAGTTGATATGTTTGTAAATGCACCACTATACGAGAAATTCCTAGTGTGGAGCAACTTCTTTTTTTAATAAATGAAATAAAGAAAGTAGCTTTTAGGCACACAATGAATTCCAAACGAGCAATACCTCTTCTTTTAACTCGGAATTGGTTGCTAGAACGAGGTTAAATAACAAATATTTCATACATAATGGCCCCGGGATAGTCACTAACTCGGGGCAAAAAGATAGCTCTGGTTTTAGCAAGCGGGCCTCAGATCTCTAACAATCAGACAAACTACAATAACCTGCAATAGCAATATTTTTAGGAAAGTAGGTCTAATGACAGTGGATTTACGAAATTGTTAAGTTATTTCCTATTCTTAAATATTCTTCGAATTGAAATTGGTTGCATGCAAAATAAATGTTGACAATTATCGTTCCGCGCAGCGGCACGACCGCTAATTAGAATAATTCGTTTTAACTTCGCTATCAATCTGTTTGTTAATTTTACAAAATTATAAGGATGTGACCTGAATAAATTTCCAAATAAGACGAAGAGAGGTGAATAAGAATGACGTCTTATGATACTGGTGCGAGGGAAATGAGCGAGATCGATGATCAGCAGTGCAGCTCGAAATTGGAGGCCCTTTGTTCCACTCAATTACCTCCCAAGTACCAAAGAAGAGCTGTGATAAATTCAAGTCGTGACCTGCATCAACAAGCTCAGGTAAACTTTGCGACTTTTATCTCTTCTTTCATCCTTTTTCCCGCCACAGCTTGTACACAAAATTTTGAGGCGACATATTTAAAATATCAAGAGGCTGTTAAAAGGTGAATTTTAAGAACGTGTCTGTAATTGAAAATTCATTTTCTACACATTTGCTAAAAATGAATTTACGAAGCCTACGCACCATACAACCTAAGTACCTATTTAACCGCACACTCCGTTGTATAGCGCCGTGCGTATCCTTAACTGTGTTTAGGGTTCCGTAGTCAACAAGGAACCCTTGTAGTTTCGCCATGTCCGTCTGTCTGTCTGTCCATCTGCGATTTAGCTCAGAGACACTTAACGCTAGAAAGTTGAAATTTGTTATAGGTACATATAAATCACGCCGACAGTGGTAAAATAAAATCTTGAAATCCAATTTTTTTTAAGGATGTGAATTCGTTTTTATCGTCTACCCCATGGTGTGGGATATCGTTGGATAGATAAAATATATTGAGGGTTTGCTAAAATAATTTCTCCATCCGAGGATCTGTTTGCGAAATATTAAGCTTTAAAGTACTAATTTTTGTTGGAGTCAAGAGTCCCGAACCCTTTGCCAGCTAAACGGTTGTTTTTGGAGACGTGAAAAAATCATAGAAGTAGCATAAAATATAACGATTTTAAAATGCAACTAAGTAGGCTTTACAAATTAACGAGTAATAGTCGACTAACTTATAAAATATAACTGATTAGGTAAAAAAATTGTAGTAACCCCATAGAAAATGACTTAAAACTAAGTGTATTTATAACATAAGCTTTTACTATGGCATCACAAATGCCATAGTAAAATCTATTTTTTGTCATGGCTTACGAGACGGGAAACTAAGGAACCCTACACTGTGAGTGGCCCGACATGCACTTGACCGGTTTTCTTTTAATTTTCATTAAAAATTTATGACTTTCACCAAAGAGTTTCACATTATGAGAATAAATAAATTGTATAATCGCACCTCCCTGGAAAAGGCTGGCTGTCAGACATAGGTACTCATCGGCATGGATATCAGTTCCGTTAGGACTAATGTTGATGTTGATATCTCCTGTTATAAGTTGTTATAACAGGAGTTAAAACAGTTTCGAATGAACCTAGAGAAGTTAAAACATTATTCAGGCTACTTAAAAAGTTGTCAATTTGTTTGGCGAAGGCGAACGATAAACGGCAACAATAGCGGTACTCTGGAGACAGTTTCCATCAACTAAGGTAGGTTCAATACATATATACAAGATTCTAACAAAGAAGATACGTAAACAACCACTCCGTCATTCTGAATAGAAAAAATAGATTTGTATGAGACATAGCCATCAAGCTCAGGTAAGTTTGTAACTTTACTTAACCAGCATTCCGATAGCACAATTACATCGCAGCTTAAGTCCATGCTCATTAGTAAAACATTAAGCTCATCAAAGTTACCATTAAGACTACGTATGTTCATGTGTAAGGTTTTCATTGTTTTTGTATTCCTCAGATACTTATTACTACTGATATTGACTCGGTTCGGTAACATATGATGTGGCTATATTAATGTTATTTGCTACAGTAGTTAAATTAGAGTTTAAAGTGGCCATAGATAACATGAGAAAATTACTGAATTAATATTTATATTAGAACAAAATAAATAACTATAATTAACTTTTATTATATAATGGTAAAAGTCGTGATGCACAAATATTAACAAGTTGACATGGGTGTAGGCTACGTTTTGCACCTTACTATGGTTATGTATTACAAATAAATGCTTGCTATTTAACTTGAGTCGCACCTCAGGTAAATAATAAAAATAAATCTATACTGCCAAAGCAGCAAGAAATTCGCTGTTTTAAATTTTCGTTTTTATGTACGGTGGGGTTTTTTTTCGTGACAGCTTAGGTTAGATCTAGTGTCTTTGTAATGCTTTTAGAATATTTGAATATTGGTTGTTGCAAAATAATAAATTAACTCTTAGACTAATTAGTAGGTACACAATGATACTAAAATAATATTCCGTGCAGCTTATAATGGAATAAATGAAAGATAAAAATTACGTAATAAATTGAAATAGTCATTGTTTCGATTTGAGTTTCACCAAATCATCTTTTGAATCAATACAGGAGTAAGGGTCACCTTGTTTCTTTCGAAAGTTGATTCGAAGTCGCGATGTCCAGCAGAAGTTGTAATTGTACTCTGCAGCAAAGTCTCGAGCCATGAAGAATAGTTTTCTTGCCTTGAATGTGAGACTCTCCGAGATATAAATAAGAATAGGTGGTCCATCCAATTGTAGGTGCTGAGTATTCAGTTTGTTATTCCTGTGTTGGTTATTGAAGTTTTTCACCGACTGCAGAAAGTTTTCTTTAGTTAGGGCAGAGGTAAAATAAACAACTACCGATTTTTTTGTAGATTTTGTCTAGACTCTATTGACATCACGAATATCTGATAACTTGATTGGCATACTCAAAATCTTCACTACCTTGTTGACTATTCGCGAAGTCACTTTTATTTTCTACGGCTTTTGCAGGGATGTTTCTGATCTCGATACTGGATATCTTTTGGTTTCTCTTCATTGTTTCTACCCTATCTTGGAGGTTTTGGATACAAGCGAGGTTGTTCTTCCTTTCAGCTTCTAATTGTTGCTGCACTGCAACGCCAATGGCCCTGCGAGCGAGTTATGCACGCCGTTGTAGCTCTTGATCTTTGCGATTAGTGGTGATAATCCGCTGTACTCAAAGTTTAGTCACTATGAACTTGCACTTTGTGCGATGTGTGACTTCTTAGTTGTTTTTGTTTATTACAACTTCCAAAAGTCAAAACAATAATAGTGGATGATAGCACTGATTTTAGATGGACTTTGATTGGATTTCCGTACACTTAAAAGTGGTAAAATAAATAAAATAAAAATGGATAAGACAACTGTGAGTGTTGTGCTCGGAGCGTTCGGTGGGTAGTCGATTGTGGCTTTGACATTTATGCGGTGTATGTAGCGGCGTGAACCTTTACATACAATCTGGTTCAGTAGTCAATTAAAATTATTGTTGTTCAAATGAATAAATAAATAAATATGTAATAATATTGTAATACCACAATAGAAAAAAAACTCTTCATTTATTGCAACGCCATTAACAGTCATAAACTAAAACATTCAAATGTTCTATTATAAAACCGGTTGTAGGTAAAACTGTGTGACTAAACACAGACTTATACGAGGTGATTTTATCAAGTGTTTTAATTTGTTTTATTGTGCTATTTATTAATATTTATTTTGTGTTCTTTGTTTTTAGATTATTAATTTGAGTACGTCAACGTTCAGAAAGTATGACTGCGCACGTATTTCGATACTGAAAAAATACATCAAGAAATTTCAGCATCATTAGGTGTCAGTTAAACGCATAACGATTAATTTTCTTTTAATTTTATACTTTAATTTATTTGTTTCTATACTTACTGATACATTATGAGAAAGAATATGAAGTCTAATGAAGTAATTATGGGTAAAAACCCGTGTCTCTTCTGCATTGGAAAACTGTGGTTTATAAGTAATAACATATAGAGGCAAAATATTAAACTATGTTATCTCGAATTATAATGGATTCGCAAACTGTTCAACGTGCAGTCTATACATATAAATATGTATGTTTAATATAAAAAAATTTGATGACCAGTTACTTATTTTGTTATATATAATACGCGTTTGTACATAATTTCGTTATTATTAGTCAAGTTGTTCATTAGTATTTAAATGTAACACTAATAAATAGTTCATATATTTAAGAGGTTAAAATTTTCTGGGGGACCGATAAATACTACAAGAAAAAGCGCGATATTTAAGTTTTGGTGTTTTTACTTAGGTAGGTAATCCTTTAACATCATAATTTGTTATTGTGCCGCATGCCGTACATCAGTGGTACAATTATTACAGCTATAGCCATAATTTATCTATCCATAAAAAAAATCTGCTCTTCTTATGTTTTAAGATGTTTATGGTCGACATTCACCAGAGAATAAAGCAAGTCCCCGGAAGCTATTATGCGAGCTCAGTTAGCCTAGCTCGATAGTGATAAGATAGGACGTTTGATGTCCTTCGTCAGAATACAATTGCTTAATAATAATATATTATTTATTCAGAGCAACGAAGACTCATATAGTGTTAGTAACAATAAATAAACTTATAACTATGATAGTGATACACTCAAAACATCAATTATAAAAACACACACAACAAATAAAATCATTACTTCAGCATTCCAGCTGAGATACTGGAGCAACGACTTACAATTCGGCAGTCCAGCCTGCCAGCAATCATGCCCAGTATGCTGTTGGAACTGGCTCGCACCCTGCGCACCAAGGACGCACATCTTTTACGCATTAATGCATAAAAGCAATCAATATGCATCTCCGCGAACATCCCTGATGCGACAGAAGCGAGGCAGCCCCGTCAACACCCTGAAAGCATTATTGTACTGTACGCGAAGGGCACTGTACGATGTCTGATCTGTACTGTAAATGTGCCCACAGGCTACAGGTGTAGAATGAGGAACAGAAAGTTCTAAAAAGTGTTTTTTAACCTCCGTAGAAGCACGCTTAAACCTGCGGGCAATCATATTNAGATCTAGTGTCTTTGTAATGCTTTTAGAATATTTGAATATTGGTTGTTGCAAAATAATAAATTAACTCTTAGACTAATTAGTAGGTACACAATGATACTAAAATAATATTCCGTGCAGCTTATAATGGAATAAATGAAAGATAAAAATTACGTAATAAATTGAAATAGTCATTGTTTCGATTTGAGTTTCACCAAATCATCTTTTGAATCAATACAGGAGTAAGGGTCACCTTGTTTCTTTCGAAAGTTGATTCGAAGTCGCGATGTCCAGCAGAAGTTGTAATTGTACTCTGCAGCAAAGTCTCGAGCCATGAAGAATAGTTTTCTTGCCTTGAATGTGAGACTCTCCGAGATATAAATAAGAATAGGTGGTCCATCCAATTGTAGGTGCTGAGTATTCAGTTTGTTATTCCTGTGTTGGTTATTGAAGTTTTTCACCGACTGCAGAAAGTTTTCTTTAGTTAGGGCAGAGGTAAAATAAACAACTACCGATTTTTTTGTAGATTTTGTCTAGACTATTGACATCACGAATATCTGATAACTTGATTGGCATACTCAAAATCTTCACTACCTTGTTGACTATTCGCGAAGTCACTTTTATTTTCTACGGCTTTTGCAGGGATGTTTCTGATCTCGATACTGGATATCTTTTGGTTTCTCTTCATTGTTTCTACCCTATCTTGGAGGTTTTGGATACAAGCGAGGTTGTTCTTCCTTTCAGCTTCTAATTGTTGCTGCACTGCAACGCCAATGGCCCTGCGAGCGAGTTATGCACGCCGTTGTAGCTCTTGATCTTTGCGATTAGTGGTGATAATCCGCTGCACTCAAAGTTTAGTCACTATGAACTTGCACTTTTTGCGATGTGTGACTTCTTAGTTGTTTTTGTTTATTACAACTTCCAAAAGTCAAAACAATAATAGTGGATGATAGCACTGATTTTAGATGGACTTTGATTGGATTTCCGTACACTTAAAAGTGGTAAAATAAATAAAATAAAAATGGATAAGACAACTGTGAGTGTTGTGCTCGGAGCGTTCGGTGGGTAGTCGATTGTGGCTTTGACATTTATGCGGTGTATGTAGCGGCGTGAACCTTTACATACAATCTGGTTCAGTAGTCAATTAAAATTATTGTTGTTCAAATGAATAAATAAATAAATATGTAATAATATTGTAATACCACAATAGAAAAAAAACTCTTCATTTATTGCAACGCCATTAACAGTCATAAACTAAAACATTCAAATGTTCTATTATAAAACCGGTTGTAGGTAAAACTGTGTGACTAAACACAGACTTATACGAGGTGATTTTATCAAGTGTTTTAATTTGTTTTATTGTGCTATTTATTAATATTTATTTTGTGTTCTTTGTTTTTAGATTATAAATTTGAGTACGTCAACGTTCAGAAAGTATGACTGCGCACGTATTTCGATACTGAAAAAATACATCAAGAAATTTCAGCATCATTAGGTGTCAGTTAAACGCATAACGATTAATTTTCTTTTAATTTTATACTTTAATTTATTTGTTTCTATACTTACTGATACATTATGAGAAAGAATATGAAGTCTAATGAAGTAATTATGGGTAAAAACCCGTGTCTCTTCTGCATTGGAAAACTGTGGTTTATAAGTAATAACATATAGAGGCAAAATATTAAACTATGTTATCTCGAATTATAATGGATTCGCAAACTGTTCAACGTGCAGTCTATACATATAAATATGTATGTTTAATATAAAAAAATTTGATGACCAGTTACTTATTTTGTTATATATAATACGCGTTTGTACATAATTTCGTTATTATTAGTCAAGTTGTTCATTAGTATTTAAATGTAACACTAATAAATAGTTCATATATTTAAGAGGTTAAAATTTTCTGGGGGACCGATAAATACTACAAGAAAAAGCGCGATATTTAAGTTTTGGTGTTTTTACTTAGGTAGGTAATCCTTTAACATCATAATTTGTTATTGTGCCGCATGCCGTACATCAGTGGTACAATTATTACAGCTATAGCCATAATTTATCTATCCATAAAAAAAATCTGCTCTTCTTATGTTTTAAGATGTTTATGGTCGACATTCACCAGAGAATAAAGCAAGTCCCCGGAAGCTATTATGCGAGCTCAGTTAGCCTAGCTCGATAGTGATAAGATAGGACGTTTGATGTCCTTCGTCAGAATACAATTGCTTAATAATAATATATTATTTATTCAGAGCAACGAAGACTCATATAGTGTTAGTAACAATAAATAAACTTATAACTATGATAGTGATACACTCAAAACATCAATTATAAAAACACACACAACAAATAAAATCATTACTTCAGCATTCCAGCTGAGATACTGGAGCAACGACTTACAATTCGGCAGTCCAGCCTGCCAGCAATCATGCCCAGTATGCTGTTGGAACTGGCTCGCACCCTGCGCACCAAGGACGCACATCTTTTACGCATTAATGCATAAAAGCAATCAATATGCATCTCCGCGAACATCCCTGATGCGACAGAAGCGAGGCAGCCCCGTCAACACCCTGAAAGCATTATTGTACTGTACGCGAAGGGCACTGTACGATGTCTGATCTGTACTGTAAATGTGCCCACAGGCTACAGGTGTAGAATGAGGAACAGAAAGTTCTAAAAAGTGTTTTTTAACCTCCGTAGAAGCACGCTTAAACCTGCGGGCAATCATATTCACTCTGACTGACAGCGCCCTCCGCTCTCTCTCAATATCATCATCGTCCTTAAGGCTAGCGGTCAAGATATGCCCAAGGTACTAGAATGTGTGCACTCTCAATAACGGTACACCATTCACCCTTATTAGAGGTATCGCTTCTGGAAATTTTCCACCAGCCCCAAACACCATCACAACACTCTTTTGCACGTTGTACAACAGGCCATGAGCACTGGCGTACCTCTCACACACACTCACCAGTTTCCTCAAACCACAGACTGAGGCACTGAGCAGCACCATGTCATCTGCATAGCTAATGTTGTTGACACATATGCCATCAATATAGCATCCGACTCTGGTGCTACTCAGCTCCCCAATCAACTTGACCAAGTACAGGTTAAAGAGTGTAGGAGAACTCAGACCCCCCTGCCTCACACCTGACTCAAGACCATATGGACTCGAGAATGCCCTGTCCCTCCTTACACATCATCGCATCATTAAGTTTTTTTCAGAGAGTGTCGTACGAAACCAGATCAAAAGCACTCGATAGGTCGAGGAAACAGGCGTAAACCGCGGTGCTACGGCGTGTGTAGTACTCCTCAGCGTGCTTAAAGCCCAATATAGCACTATCGGTAGACAACCCAGGCCGAAACCCAAACTGGTTGTCATGCAATTTAATATGTTTATTTAATTGCGCATTAAGCACGCTGTCCAATACCTTAGACACAACCGTAGCCAGTGAAATAGGTCTATAGTTATTTCTATTAGTCAATAGTCCAGTCTTATTTTTAGCTACGGGCACAACAACAGTTTTTAACATTTCCGGGGGTAGATACGCATGACTCAGACAAAGGTTGTACAATAAAGCCAAAACACGCGTCAAGTGNTTGTAAATAATCCAGTCTTATTTTTAGCTACGGGCACAACAACAGTTTTTATCATTTCCGGGTGTAGATACGCATGACTCAGACAAAGGTTGTACAATAAAGCCAAAACACGCGTCAAGTGAGGGCCCGCATACCGAAGATGCTCGATGCTGAACTAGAGATACCTAATTCCTACAACGTAAATATCCAATATCGATCTCTCTATGATAAAAATAACTTCCCTTGTTTTCTGTGAATCTGACTCTATTGCTTATTTGTTCTTATATATCTACTTTACCCGCGCGTTGTTTAGCTTTTGCCGTTTTTACCCAACTTGGATTACCTTCGTTCAGCGCGTTATGTTGGTGACACTGCACACGAGTTGTGACGGTTTCCAGTTAGCAACGTACGACTTTGACTGAACAAATTGATTGTTTAGAGTTCACACGGGCTCCGGGTAACTATGAATCGGAAAAATCCAAAAACCAACGCGTCTGGCAAGTAAACTCCTCTAAACTTTAGATTAAACGTCCGGTTAAATCTGGCCACACGGGACAAGTTAAACTCCAGGCTATGCATACATTCGAAAAAATATATTTACCAGTTGTTTTACAAAAATGTGACATAACTCAACTCGTCCCGTTTCTAGTCGGAGAATAATAACAAAGAGAAAATTATACATATTATATATTTAGATTTCACTTGTCCTCCACTCTCACTCCATCCACATCGATTAATATTATATATGAATGTCGTGCAACCATTGCTATACAGCAGATGTTTGAAAATGTACGTTTATAATATTTCAACAGTTAGTTAGACAATATATGCAAAGATTTAGCCCTGCAGCGAACTTTATTTCTAATTTACCAGATGTTGAACGGAAGGTTCCTGCCTATCGGTAGAATATAAGGTCCCACAGGTTTAGTCGGACACATTTTAACACAGCCTTCAGCTCACCTTTTTTTTTAATGATGTGATATCATCAAATGACTTGTACCGCTCTGAGTGGAGTAAAAGGGCGTGTTAGACTCTTACTGACTAAAACCCATCCGTGTTCCTTCTAAAGCCCTTTGCGTTCCAAGGCTGCGGTGACCATGGATTTAACCAGGGCACGGACACGGCGGTGCTCCGCCCAAGCAGCCTTCACGTCTAACCAAAGACACCAAAGTAAAAAAAAATTTTTTTTCGCTACCCTAGAATAAACACATCCATTATGGTTAGGTACTTAACGTGGTCACGCGCGCCTGCACATTTCTAGTATCAGAATTATGAGATAACAAAGACATGGATGTATTTATGCATTGGGTAACCAACATTTTTAGTTTATTTTCGTCAGCTGATGTTTTTTCTTTGAAGTATCTAATGCGTTTTTCTTGTTATTATTTTTACCATTGTTCTTATTTTGGTTGTCTTAATGATTTTTAAATTTTGTTCATCTATTCTAATGGGACCTAATATAATATTATGTCAATTGTCACTATAATATAAGGTACGTTTTCAAATCTTTTCTTTACTTTAAATATTTTTGNCGTCTTAATGATTTTTAAATTTTGTTCATCTATTCTAATGGGACCTAATATAATATGTCAATTGTCACTATAATATAAGGTACGTTTTCAAATCTTTTCTTTACTTTAAATATTTTTGTAGGCAATGCTTAATTTAGTAGGTAAGTACTTAAACATCGCGGGCCTGCGGACGGCGAGGATTGGGTGGCTCGCTGTCCGATCACCACCAGGCCCGGGTCGATGGCGCGTTGTGTTGCACGCGCGCCTCAAAGAGATGTCAGCATAAAAGACGAGGCCCACTAGGGCCAGAGCCTGCCAGGGTTGCGGAATTTGTTCGATAGAGTCACCGCGGCCCTGGAACGCATAGGGCTTTAGAAGGAACACGGATGGGTTTTAGTCAGTAAGAGTCTGACACGCCCTTCCACTCCACCCAGAGCGGAAGAAGTCATATGATGATTTCCAATCCTTAAAAAAAAAAAGTACTTGAACTTGTATTTTAGTACAGGTAATATTATTTTTTGAAATATCTGTGGCGTCCAAACGACAAGAATTAGCCAACATTAATGTGAGCGATATCAAAAACCATGGGGACTTATTGCTTGTCAAGATACCTGACAAAAAAAAACAAAATCCCTCGTACATTTCACCATACATGGTGAGTATTACGCAATTGTCAAGAAGTATCAAGCTCTAAGAATTACAAACGCAAAGAGTAACAGATTCTTTCAAAACTACCAAAACGGTAAAAGCATGCGGCAACTGCTAATCAAATTAGAGCGTTATGGGATCAGAGGAATTGCAATCTTATCTCTCTGATCGCACTCAAATCACAACGCTTGATAGGCTATGTCCGAGCTCGAAGGTTGAAAGAACATACATGTCACGTCCTAGGAAAACAACTTATGGTGTTCCCCAAGGTAGCATTCTTGGCCCTCCATTATTTAACATTTACATAAATGATATGCCTAAGGTCAGTAAACATCAAATGGTCTTATTTGCTGATGACAGCACTATTTTGTTTACTGGTAATGACATTAATATTCTTGAAAATGACATAAATGACGATCTTAAAAATATAATAAATTGGTTAGTTAGTAATAATCTAAAAGTAAATCTTAATAAAACTAAGATAATGACATTTAATCAAAGAACAAATAAACCGAAACTGAATATTAAATATGGTAACGTAGCAATCTCTGAAAGTGACATGACAAAATTTCTGGGCCTTCACATAGATAGTCATCTGACTTGGAAACATCATATCGACACTTTGTCAAAGAAGCTTAGTCAATTTGCGTATGCTCTGTACAAACTATCAAAAACGGTTAACCGCATTACAGTACAAATAGCTTATAATGCTTATGTGGCTTCCAGCATTAGGTACGGAATCATTTTCTGGGGCAACTCTACTGACAGAGAAGTTGCTTTTAAAGCTCAGAAGAAATGCTTGCGATCGTTTACCAAATTACAATCGATTGATAGTTGTAAACCATTGTTTGAGGAACTTAATTTGCTCACTCTACCGTCAATGTACATATANAAAGCTCAGAAGAAATGCTTGCGATCGTTTACCAAATTACAATCAATTGATAGTTGTACACCATTGTTTGAGGAACTTGATTTGCTCACTCTACCGTCAATGTACATACATATATGAAATGGGAGTGTTTGTTCACTCCAACTTGCATTTATTTGAAAAACTGCGCTCTCGCCGTTATCAGAATACCATTCATGTTACCTCTCATAAAACCGCATTTTTCAGCAAAAGTGTGCTAGGTATGGCCCCAAAAATATATAATAGTATACCAGCAGCTATCAGAAATAAAGAGTGTCTGGGATCCTTTAAGAGGTCTCTGTTTAAATTTCTATTAGATAGATGTTACGATTCCTTCACTGAGTTTACTACTGATAAACAGATGTATGTCGATTCCGACTTGCTAATTAAGCACTTTTGATTTTATTTATTGATTAAGCATGAATGTTTTTATTTGTCTAAGATTGTAATGACCTTTTTACTTAACTGACATATTTTTAATTGAATTATTTGTTTAATGTAATGACATGACATGCCATCTGAATTGGAACTGTAATTGTAATTGCTTGTTTATGTAAATTTTGTCCGCCATATATTGGCAAAACATAGCGCATATATATTAGACAATGTACCATCTGTAACCATACCTATGTTCAACAAAATAAATGATTGATTGATTGATTGCAGTCGTTGGCATTAACAAAATCGGTAGTGTACCAAAAGAAATAGCCACGTTCTTGAAAAAAGAATTCCGGCTAGTTATATCGGTCACAGCTTTAGATGAACCTCTGCAACATTACTTTACGAATTCCGGAGTCGTTACATTAAAACGCCACGGAGGATGGTGCTCTAATAATATTGCAGAGGGTTATATTGAAGACTCGGTGATCAATAAAATTGAAACAGGCAACAAGTCAAAGCCTATAAATATTGCTGTGGAACCGCGCCCTTCTACCTCACGTGAAAACGTTCAGCCACCGCCGCCGACGCTGCAAGCTCCGTCACCACCGCCGTCACCGCCGTCACCGCCGTCACCGCCGTCACCGCCGTCGCCGCGTCGTCGCCGACGTTTACGCCACATTCTTCCGTTCAACATAATACGTGTGAAATTAATCATGTCAATCAGTCAGTTCAGCTTCCAAAGTAACTAATTTCACTGAATTTCAATAATTGTTAAAATTTTACTATTAATTGCCGAGAGTAACTTATCTGTATTCTTATTTATTTATTTGCTATTAAAAATAGTGTAATGAAAATGTTTTTTTCATTGCCTATTGTACTGTTTTCTCACAAATGTGTTGAAAAACGTTAAATGACACGCGCAGAAATTGGTATTTATAAACTCGTGACTATGGTAAGCACAGAAATATATATGAAAACGACACTCAGCGCCTTCAGGAAGAACAATTTGTTACGGAACAAACTCTTAATTGATATCTTTAGTAAATATGTGGCTTCTCAACCAGATCTGAGTAAGCGCTTGCAGGAGGCTAATGAGCTGGTGGACCTGGTAAAGTACAATGCAGAGAGGTATGAGTCTCTGACGAGTAATCGCTCTCATAGCTGTGCTTGCTTGCAAGCACCACAGCCTCAGCATGTTACACCCACACCCTCGGTAGCTCAGCCTGTGGCTGTATTGATAATAATAGCATTAATACAAATAATTTAATTAATAAAACATATGTATTTTCTGACCAATTTGGTCAAGGTTTTGGTAGCGTATTTAACCAGTGTTCGACACATTATATAATAAATAATTGTTTACCCGGCGCCAGTTTTAGCCAGTTTGGGAGGAAGGAATATTAAACTGTCAAAGATAAACCCCAACTCAACTATTATATTATTGGGAGATAGTTTAGCTGAAAATAAAATACACATAATTAAATGTGTCTATTTATTGTTACATCTAAGTGAGAACAACTCTAGTAAATTTATTTTGTGCCTTGCCCTATTCTCAATATTTATGTGTGGAGCAAAACAGGCACATTTTTTATTTCAATATGCTTATTTATGGACATGTCGTCATGGTGACGCTACTTTATATTTTGATTGTAATCAATTTATTACTGATTACAAACTGACTAGTTATGACATGTATTTACCACCTATTTGTAGGACACATTTTGCTAATCTTACGTACGTACCTATTTATCTTGTTAATTTGAGTATTTAGTATATTTTCATATTGTTTTTCATATTGTATGTATAGTTTATACATGTGTTTTATTAATTGAAATGTTTGTATGTAATTAAATATCAATCGCTTTTTATTCTCCATATTGCACCTACCACCATTCTCTCCATCACCCAAAGGTTGACTGGTAGAGAATGCCTATGGGATTAAATCCGCCTCTGTACATTTGGGTGTGTAAAGTGTTAGTAAATAAATAAAATCTTTTAGAATTCAATATACAGTGTGACACTTGTACATGTGGTGTACCAACGCGTCTTGTACTAACAGGACGCGTCGGTTGGTTGGATTACTAAATGATGCTAACATTTCTATTGATCCACATAGTAGTTTAAACT
The DNA here is from genome assembly GCA_002192655.3 of Mamestra configurata. Classification (NCBI taxonomy): domain Eukaryota; kingdom Metazoa; phylum Arthropoda; class Insecta; order Lepidoptera; family Noctuidae; genus Mamestra; species Mamestra configurata. The sequence goes on from NDFZ01004282.1 coordinate 39,289, forward strand.
ATTAAGCTCGACAACGGAAAGGCATCTTATGTTGAATATTGTACATCCAAATATGCAAGGTCTGTCCGGCAAAGGAACAACCAATACGTGTTTACTGTGTCAGCACTGGAATGGCACTGGATTTGCCGTCTACATTATTCCAGTTGCACTGGTCAAAAGTAAACCGCCAATCCAGTTACTGGACTGGAATGCTAACTGGATTCAGTGCATTCCAGTGCCGGTTTACATTTTTCCAGTAAGCAATCCAGCGCTGGATTCGATCGCTGGATTGGAATAATGTCAACCGGGCATTAGGGTTTTAAGTTAAACAACCAAATTCAGTAAGTACGCTCCAGACTCAATGGTGGTGCGTTTAACCGCCACTTGCGGTAGCATAATAATAAATGCGCCATCACTTAGCTGAGCCGTAAATCTGTAACCGCAGTCGCCGAACGACCTTCACGTACCTTTTCATGGAGATTATCACGTCCACGTATAAATCCCCCAAGCCTCGAATTCACAGAGCTGCGACATGGTGCTTTATCACCAAATGCCAGTTGAAGTCTCTGACAACTCTTTCGTTGACTTAAGCCACAGCGAAAATTATAATAAATCATTGAACGAAAATGTTCACTTCAATTTGACAATGTGACTTATTTGGCTTTACCTGAAATAATATTTTATTTTATTTAATAAGGGATAATAAACAACTACAACATTTATAACAGATAATGTTAACAAAACTTTTAGTAGTAATGTTGCAGTCCACTGAATAATCCACAGATAAGACATATTTAGAGATCAGTGGTTGCCACTAGACATTATCAAAATATGTGTAATATTTTGAAATAAAAAAATAAGTTACCATAGAGCTAGGCTATAGCTACAAAACCAAATCAAGTCAAAACAATTTCATTATGCAATAAATAAATAATAAGATTACAATTACGATATTATTATTTTTGTTAGATTATATTTATTTTTCGAGCATGCAAATATATCAATATCAATGAAATTTCAATTATAAGATTCCTACATTGGCAGGGCAGCATAAGCCAAAGTTCGTACGACAAGAGTTCAGCGCGAACAGAGTTCGTGCATGAACCTGACGCAACCGTTCGAGGGACAAAATAACACAGCTTACTCGTTAGATCAATGGCATCAAAATGATAATGAACAATATCATGAAGCACGTTGGCCTCCAGGTACCTACTAGCGACAGTTCCCCAAGCTTATAAGCTTGTACTTTTCAAGAAGCTACTTATATATGGCTGTTTGTGTATGTGAATTTGTATGTTTGTAAACGCACCCACGATACAGGAGAAATTCCTAGTGTGGGGCAAAGTTTTTATAAAAAAATAAAAAATAAAATGAACTAAGCATACCATGTGTAATCAGCAACAGTCAAAATTTTCTCCGGCAACAGATGTAACTGTAAACTAGTGTTATCAGCCGTAGCCTTAAAAAAGGCTACCGGGAGACCTTCAGGACCCTTGGTGGGGTCCAACATGGGTCCAACCGTTTCAACTCGCTGAGTATTTTTGTTTTTCGATATGCAAATTTCTTACTTAACTATCATTCTCTGCGCACTGCTGCGGTAAAAACGTGGTAAACGTTGGTGACACGGGCTCAAATACGGACAAGAAAAAGTCCGAAAACATATTGCAGACAACATCAGGATCATCTGATTTGACATTCTGGTACTGCATCGTAGACGGAATGCCTGACTTACTTTTACGGTTGGAATTATAAGACTAAAAATGCTTTATGTTACTAGAGAGACGTGTGCATCTAGATTGAGCGCCCATTTTTTGAACCCTTGCGAAACGAAATAAGACTTATAGGGAAATAAGTTAAAAATAGTAAAAACTTAAAGCGAAGGCCCATGTATTTCTTAAACGTGAATTAAAACTGTTATGATTAAATAACTTGGGCCCTCAATCCAGACGCGTGCATAAAGTGGCATAGCCTAAATCTCAGTAAGTACTATCTCTGGGTAAATAAGATGTATAGACTTCAGAACTGGTTCCCGGCGGGATGTACACTACGCTGATGACATGTATCTTATGTTTATCATTGTTGCACAGGTGCTCAATACACGGGCTTACAATGTAGTTTATTGAGAATATCGAGGGAGGCCGATTGAAGCTCGCGCAGTAGTGCAATGAGCACCCTACCCCATCTCACTTCCCGTAGCGTCACGATCTCAATAACAGCGGAATACAACGTAATGAGGATCAATAAACTCGTTATTTGCTATTTCTGGTATCAGTCAAGTCTCTGTCAATTTCATGATGTCATATGAGGTTGCCAAGATATTCACGAGTAACGAGTTTAGTTTAGTTTTATTTTATTATTATTATTATTTATTTTTAACAGTACATTTATAGCTGGTGAAATAAGGAAATAAGATAACATTAAAAGATGTATATAATTTTGAGTTACATTTCATAATAAGTGGATTTGATTTTATAAAAATTGTATTTAGAAATTGATTTAAATTTTATAGTTAGTAGATTTAGATTGAATTAAATAGTATTAAGTTTGATGTCATGCAAAGTTTGTAAAAATTGGTAACACAACAGAATAAAACGTAAATATATAACAGTAAAACTATATAGCATATTGGTACCTATGTGAGGCAGACATTTATTCAACAAATTTGGATCGAATTTATCGAGGTCTCTTTCTCCGCGTATAGCAAACGAGGGTTCACCTTCACGCTCTCGGACAAGTATTGTGGCATTTCAAATATACACATATTTGTCGTGGTAGCTTTAAGCGACTTCCTGGGCTTTACGAAATAACTGTTTCTTCTTCAGGGTTAAATGCTCCTTAATGTAAATAGAAGATGAGGTCCTAATTATGCCAATTTGTTCGGTCTTGAGAGATGATGCCTTGCGAAAGGCACTAAGTAGGTTATCCTTGTGTATACACGACGTGAATCGAACGATGACATTTTTGACCTAGTGCTTTGTTGGTGTGCATGTGACACTATATGAACGGCGACGATGTTCTACTGTGAGTTTGTGCTAGAACAATTGCTTCAATGAGGGCCGGTAGGTTTTCGTTGCGCCTTTCGGGCAAATTAACTATTTCAACACTGTATTGACGAGCCTGCTGTTCCAACTTATCAATTTTGGTTTCAAGAGCATTGACTGTCAAGTCCACATCAGCAGACTTAGTGCCTTTTAGTTCGCTGGTACGCTTCTCCAAGATGTCACAATGCTGCGTCAAGTCCTGAGTAGTTACTTGGAGGCTTGCAACATCAATGCACCGATCATGCACATTTAATATAAATAAAATAATTATTTATATTAAATGTGTAATCACCAGTTAAAATACATTTCCACATTGGAAAACAGAAATATTTAAAAAGATAACTCTATAGAACTAGACGAGGGCCGTAACGCCCTTTGGGCCATGAAAACGTCATTATTAGAGACCGAATTTTTTAGGTCTATCATAATAACGTAGAACTTAGCAACACTAATTCTAGCCCCCGTAGATATTCCAAGGTTTACTCAATGTCGACCCGGCCTGATAGTAAACCCTCGACTTTGTCTTAGGTTTACATTGTTTACTCGTTTGTAAAAACCAACTTACCGCACGAGCATCAATAAATTCTTTCTCTGGAAACTTATTTGCATATTACTTTTTGAAAGTAGACGCTAGACATGCGTCCCATCTTAAGGTTCAAGTCTAGGAAAATTGACAAGTCGTCGAAAATTATTTAAATTTTATGTATTTGGAATAAGAAATAATTAGATAAAGTAAGATACTAAAATTTAAAATATTTGACATTTAGTTTTTAATAAATAAATAAATATTGGCTATGCTACATGAGTAAATTATAAATACCTACCTCGTATTTTTGCTGCTGACGGACGTATATCAGCTAAACAAGCGTATCTCGCGCCCAAATCAGAGTTTTGTTTAAGAGAAAGGTGGAACCCTTTTTATTTATCTAAGATTTTGGGGTTGCTTTAAAGAAGAGTCTGCTTTATTTTTAAGCGACTTCAAATCAAAAAAGGAGGAGGTTCTCTATTCGACTGTGTGTTTTTTTTAAGTGTTTGTTATGTGATCATTCCGTAAATTATGAATTGATTTTGATGATTTTTTTTTTTCGAAAGCCTATACTCCTAAATGGCTCCCTTGGGACCAAGTCAGAATCTGATGATAGGATTCTAAGGAAATCGAGGCAACCCTCAAACTTTAAAGGCACGTACAATGTTTTTCATATTCTTTCTAACGCAATTCAGATAATTGTGCCTAGTAATCAACATATCATCTTGCTGAGCTGATGATGGAAGGTATAAGTCAGGATCTGATGCTGGGATCCCAAGAAAAATGTGAGTATTTTTCCAAACTGGCCCCATTTCAATATGGTGAAGATCTGATTTCGGAGGCAGGCAACGGAACTCTTCAATAAATGATAGCAAATCTCCCAGGATTGCCGAATTCCCGGATTGCTAAAACGTTTATTGATGGCATTCATCATAACAACAAGTCAACCTGACAGCACGGTTGGCGCAGTGGTTGAGCGATCGACTGCTGCGCTGCGTGACGCGGGTTCGATTCCCGCACGGAACAATTATTTGTATGGCCTACAGATAGTTGTTCCGGGTCTGGCTGTTTGTGTATGTGACTTTGTATGTTTGTAAACGCACCCACGATACAGGAGAAATTC